>PVJS01006726.1:0-58676 GCA_004027185.1 Glis glis
TCAGGGTATGAACATCATACATGCACACATTGCATATTTAGCCCTCCCTCCAATCCCACCCTATTCCCTCCCCCTTCCCTCCCTTTCATGCTCCGGATAGTGATTGAGTCTTATAAGTTTGTGTATATACATCATGTGCTATAGTGTGTTTCACTCAACCCCCCTCCCAACTCCCTCAGTTAGGTCACCTTCTTTGTCCATCTAAAGATTTCTTCTTCTTCCCTTCTAAGTCCCATTCTATCTAGCTCCCACAGATTAGAGGGGGACATCCGAGTTTTTATTCTTAGTGACTTACTAATGTCACTTAGCATGATGTTCTCTAGTTCTCTCCATTTCCCTGCAAATGGTTTTGATTCTTGAGAGTAAATCCTGCTCTGCATGATTTCAGTCTAGCTGGACATGATCTGCTTCCTTGTGGCTTGTCAGGAAGCAAAGTTGGTCTCTTCTAACATTCTTTGCATTGCCTTGATGATAACCACCTAAACATGTAGAGTCATGGAGCTTCCGATTGCAAAGCACTCTCACATCCATTTTCTAACATGACCCCCTACATGAATGTGAACAGATAGAATTAACCTGATCACAGGTAGGGAAACCAAAGCTCAGGTTTAGAGTCTAGAGCCTGGTGGTAATGGAGCTAGACTAAATCCAGGTAGATGGGTCTAAAAGAAGTCAGGTGAAATGGGTCTGAAACCAGTTTCTAATTTATTGTTGAAAATACTCAGATTTAATGGGCAATATTGTCCTCCTGAACCTGGTGGTTTAAGGTCTTCCAAATCTGTTCAATTCCTTGATAAGGTTACTGAGCTGCAAGAAGAAGCAAATGAGAAAATCCAGGTCTATGTTCATCTTTGTAATTTATGTGTATATGATGCATGAACTTCATCCACATTATGCAAAGGTATATTTTTCCCCCACAGCTTCCCTTCTTCAAAAGAGCTACTAAATAAGAAGGTTTATTTTACATGATTGATTACAGGAATCCTGCTCATATATCTAAGGGCTGACATTTTAAATCACATCTTCTTTTCAATTGAAGGGAATGAAATGATTTTCATATCTTGACATGATTGATTATTGGGAAGCCGAAGCCAGAAATCTATAAGAGTTCAATCTATAGCTCCCACCAACTGATAGCATATTATCAAACCTTATTAAAATCATGCATGACTTGCAACTGCAGCTTTATATCTGACAGTAAGCAAATATAATGGCCTTCTGCCTTCAAATTGTACTTTCGTATTAATGCGGTGGTTGATATATCTATTTATGAAAGGATTATAGGTGATGTAAATTTTACCTTTACAGATAAATGGTATTTCCTTTGTGTTTAATCTCCATAAGAGATTGAGGAAGTCTAAAATAGTGATGGGGCTGAATGTTTATCAGAGGTGGATCTATAAGGAATCTCTAATAGCAAACTGCTAGTCCCAATAGGATGTCTCTTCCTGCTTTTTCTAAGGGTCGCTTCCTTTAATCCAAACCCTGAGTGGTATCTCAGCTATAAAGATGAGTCATTGGGGGCATACAAGCTGAAATTTACACACTCCCGTGTAAGTCGACTTATTGAGGAAGAAGATTTCATTCATCTAAAGTTACGCAGTGGATATGGAACATTGAGACCAGCCACTGCTCTGAGGGGTTGGCACGTTTATGGGAAAATCAATGCTTAAGTTATCATTTCTCTTGCTTTAATTATAATTCCAATTTTCTTTGGGGATGGTGCAGATCAAATAAAAATAGGCTGTGTCTCTTCATTGTAAACACTGCCCCATAAATCTGGGTTCTGTCGTCGCCACACTCTACCACAGCCGTTTAACCCAGCTCCTTTGTGCCTACAGTTAATTTGGGTTGTAGAGTCTGTGGTGTCAGGCAGCAAGTCTCCTGCACAACTCCATCCATTAAGAGGATGGCCAAACCATTCTAAAGGGGGCCAAGATTCAAGATGAAACTGCTCTAAGATTTGAATGAATAAATAAATCTTCCTTTAAAAAAAGAGTTGTTTAGGAAGGAAGGATGAATGTCTTGAAGGAAGGATCTATGTCCTTTTCATTTCTGTACTATATTATTTCATTTTATTTGTGTTTTGAAACTATATACCATAGTGAGGTTCAATATGTTAAAAGCATACATGCACGCTTCTTTACTTCCCTCAACATCCCACTTGTCTCCATCCTTTTCCCTCCTGACACGAGTCAGTGAGATTGGTAGTAATAACTTTACATATTACCATAGTATTACTGGAACTGTTGCCTTTCTCAGTCCTCCTTTTTCCTAACTCATACCCCTAACCCACTTCAATTATTCATCTCTATACTTTTTAAGTCTCCTAGACTTCTGAGTCTTGATTGTCTTTGGTGGTTATACCAACCTATACACGTGATAAAATCGACCAAAAAAAAATGACCAAAAAGAAAAAATAGTGCAAGTAAAGACTATCATTGAAACCTGCATAAGGTCTACAGTTTACTTCATAGTATTGTACTGATACCAGTTTCCTGATTTTGATATTGTACTGTAGTCATGTAAGAGGAAGGCAATGAAACTATTATATTCTAGCAATTTCTGGTCAAGTCTTAAACTGTTTCAAAATAAAAAGTTAAAATTCGATTATGTTCTTTCTAATCTTCTCTCAGCCTTTCATAGACTTTCTTGTGACTTCAGGATTACGTACCAATGGGTGAGTGTAAAGATCACAGTTTCTCTACAACTTCCCTATTGTTACATTATTATATTCAAAACGAATTCACTGAATGCATCATTCATTTCTCCTGATGTGTATATTTTCACCCAAGTTACTCTCAATTTGAAGTGATATTTTGCATGCATTATATTATGAGATAGTCACAGTAACTCTATAACATGTCCCAGTCACTGAAACTCAAAAAAAAAAAAAAAGCTAGGTCACAAAGCTAGCAGGATAAGAGGAATTCAAACCAGGCATGTTTGACTCCTCTATGCTGTGTTTATTTATGCATGCTGAATTTTTAGATTACTTCTATGCCCGAGTGACATGGCCCATGCCTTGTGCTTGTAATTTCTTGTATTGCTGTATTTCATAAAGTAGATATTCAGTAAATGACCATGGAAAGTGACCTGAATCCCATGGTGTACTGTTTTAGATAGACACAAATTATCAATTTGCAAATTGGGTTGAAAGGGCCCTGATAAGTGTAAATAAAGTTTTAAAATAAAAAATGATTATTTAATGGAAACACACTAATAATCTGATATCAGTGGGTGAGGGCCCGAGTGCATGTAGAAGCTTCTCCAGGCCTTCAAGAAGTTCTCACCCACTGAGATGTGAGCCACACTGGAAATGATAGACTTAGCACTAAAAACATGAAACGTCTTGTTCATTGCCTCCTGTGAAGGGAGCTTCAATTTTAACAGTCCATGGCAAGAAACAGGAGCATGAGCCAGCGAGGAGCCTGGGTGTGAAACCTGCAAGTGAGAGGGTCTAGGACGCCTTGCAAAGCTTACTTTGAACTCTACAACAACCTTAATGAAGTAAAGACAGATTCCATCTATAAGAAACAGGTGAGTCAATAACAGTTTAATCTCAAATGCCCACCGACCAATTAATTGCTTACAACACGATGCGGTATAGTGCATCTAAGCTACCACCCAAGAAAACATACAATGTGTACACACACACACACACACACACAACACACCACACTCCAGCAGTTTAACAGGCTTCATAGGATACATTGAACTCTCATAGAACCTCAGTTACAGGATCTCTTGCATAAGGAAAATGCCTGGTTGAGGGTCGAATAACTGCAAATGTAACCTTGAGCCAATTATTTTATTTTCTGACCTTTTACTTTTTGATTGACATACCAGAGCAAATAACTCCTCTACCTAACTGGAAAATTTAAAATATTTTATAATATAGGTATGTGAAAGTTTCATATATAGCTTACACATATAAAATGATGCGACTTTATATGTGCTTATGAAACTATAAAGTTGAATCAGACATCAGATATTAATTCAATGATGGTGGTGACTACACTCAGACAGCGTAACAGACTTTGAAAAGTAATAAACATTGAAAAAGATTCGAAACCCAAAAGATAAAAGTGCTTCTTAACTTCCCTGTTTTCTCTAAATTCAATCAGATGACATAGTGTGGGGGTAGTAGAGTTATTTCAAAACATTCTGATATACCTTCGAGGCACATGACTGCAATTTAGAGAGGGCTGTATGATTTGCACTGGACTACAAAAGGCGAAGGAAATGCCTCTCCCAGGTGGAAGCTTTATGCTCAATACTGTCAGGTACTTTGTTTCCTTCTTTTGCAATACTAGTACTTGAGATGCATCAAGAAGTGTAACGAAATGAAATTCCATTGGTCTTAATCCCTCAGAAACTATAACACACTCCCCCCTGAGGATATGCACATTTTGTTCATACAATATGAACAGAAAGTAAGTTTAATGTGTTAAGGCTCTTTGCTTGGGGGCATGTTTACTTTCACACTTAATTTAGCCTATCTTGACATACATGAGGGAGATCAAACACCCTGCCCTGCCTGGCTTCAATCTCCAACTACCTAAATTGGTTTTCATGAGATTAATGAGATATCTTAAATTCTTATATATTTTAAGCTCAACTAAAAAGAGGGATTGTATATTATGAATTACATGTAACACATGAGACTCCCAAAATGGCTCTCATCTATTCTTTCTTGTGCAAGCCTGTTATTCATGATATAAAGACAGGTATAATTGTACTCTAATTGAACATGAGTTGGCTTTAGCAACTTGCTTTACTAATACAATGTGGGGGGAGGAATATTCTAGGACCTCCAAGGCTAGGTCATAATAAGACCTAAAGCTTCTCCCTGTGTCTTATGGAATCCTTCCTCAAGCAACCTAGCTTTCATGCTTGAAAAACTCTTCCCACAAGAACATGCCATGAGTAGGAATTTCACATGACAACCCTTCTAATCTCCTGGCCCCAAACCAGCATTAGTGCCTGATCATCTTGGCTATCCAGCTACACCAAGCCTTCAGATGACTGCAGTCCTCACTCACAACTAACACCAATAACATGAGAGATCACAGCTAAGAAGTGCCCAGAGGATACCAAGACAATTATAGAATCTTGAGTTAATAATGCATTGTTTTAATTCACTGGCTATAGGTGGTTTGCTATATATCAAAAGGCAGTTTGAACACTGTTATGTTGAAGGTCGGTATAAAATGGAAATAATACATATCTCACAGCACTGTTATAGAGATTAAATTATGTAACGTCTGTAATATGTGTTATATAATATCCATAAGACAGCATGCATAACTCAAAATATTCTTGTTTATACACTGTAATAAAAACACCAAAAACAAAACAAAAAAAAACCTCTCAAGCATTAGTGAACCAAAAGAACAAGTTGTATTTTCCCTCATTTTACTTTTCCATCAAGGCTGACTCTCATCTTTCAGAGATACAGGATGACAAGGCATAGGTCAGCATCTTGACCTTTGCTGGTTCCTATACAAAGAGGTAGACGGGAGCTCTGGGGGTTTAAGACTCTAGCACTTGAATGTGCTGGCCTGTAAGCAGCACACATCACAACAGCAAACAATTCATTCGTCAGAATCACAAGGGGCAGCAAGTAAAATGCTACCATTTGTCTGTTGAAGTGGAAGTATTTGGCTAACAGCATGATAGCATGCTATGTTTTATTTTTTTCTCCCAGACGATTATTTTGTTCTAATATGTTATAATTCACTGTTTTATTTATTGTCGATCTCCCCCCACTAGAACGGGAGCTCCATATAGAAGATGTTTTTGTGTATTGTGTTCACCTCTGCCTCCCAAGCACCCAGCCAGAAGAGAGTATAGCAGCTACTTATTTAATATATGGTGGAAATACGGGCCATCATTGTCATGATTATAACCGTCACATCTTTCTAATCGTGACCACGTAAACTGCATTTGCAAAGACACACATTAAATGATTGGAGAGATGTGGTCCAGAGAATACTACAAGGAACACGAAAAACAAGTACAAATATCCAAAAGGCTTTCATTAGGAAATAAGAAGGATAAATTTTTGAGTAATCATTCTGAATCCCAAAAGCATAACTAGAACTAATTTATAGATGCAGATCTTCTATCCAGCAACTATGGTGTGGTGTCAGATGAGCCCAGGTTTGACGTTTTGCTGCCCAAGTGACTAGCTGTGTCATTTCAGTTATTAAACCAAAGGTATTCAAGCACACTACGTGTCTTGCACAGCTCACGCTCATCATTTCCTCACGGTGAATCCAGAAGGTGATCTGTTATGTATTTAGCAATACTGCTCCCCCTCCCAGTGCTCAGATTCCGCTCTCTCCTATTGTAAGGAAATACTCCAGCCCTGTTTTCTCAATACAATCCCAGCAAATAAAGTCAGCTAGATGCTTGCTGATTATCCACTTCCTGGTAATTAGCACCTCCTCTTTTCTTCCACCACATCCCTTGTTTCTTGAAAATAGTTGATAACTGGACAAAGAGACTTTGTGTAGGACAACAGGCTTTGAGAGACAGAAGCTGAGTAAAAGCAGATTGTCCCAAATCAGAAAAGCAAGGCATCAAATCATGGAGCCATTCTGTTGTAGTCAGCTCTATGATATGTGAGATTAAAAGAATAGGGAATGTGTCGTCATGATACACTGTTTCCCACAAACACCCGGCCATCTTTGATTTATTTAAGAGTAGAGGAGATCCCTGGGCTGCCACAGCAGAAAGGTTTAACATACTAGAACCAAAAATAAAATATTTATTTATAAATTTATAGACACGGGGCCGGGCGTGGTAGTGCACGATTGTAATCCCAGTACTTTGGGAGGCAGAGACCGGAGGATCCAGGTTCGCGGCCAGCCTCAGCTCTCTCTCTCTCTCTCTCTCTCTCTCTCTCTCTCTTTCTCCCTGTCTCTCTCTTTCTCTCTCTCTCTCTCTCTCTCTCTCTCTCTCTCTACCTAGTGAGGCCCTCCACAACTTCGTGAGACCCGGTTTCAAAATAAAGTATAAAAAAATAGGGCCGGGGGTGTAGCGCGGAGGTAGAACGCCCCTGGGTTCAATCCCCGGTACTGCAAAAAATAAATAAATAAATAAATAAATAAATAAATTTATAGACACGGGTTGCTAGAGGTTTTTACTTAAGATAAGGATGGTGTGCTAGAGGTTGAGTTTGGCACAAATAACTTTGGTTGCTCTTTAGGAGGTAAGCAAAATTTGGGAACAATAACAAAGAACCTTTGACTAATCAGACTCCAGCAATCTCAACCTTTTAATTAATCTGTCTACATTTTTAACCAAGAATTTTAAGAGGAAGAAGGCAGTAGATGGTGGCTAAAATGCTGGATTTCAAACCCATTTTCTTTATCTCAGAAGGAAGTTCGTGGGCTCACCATAATTCTAATGAACTTAACATTAGATATCTTTCCCTAGTTTTTCTTGTTTTAGCCCAAAATAAGGGAAAATATATTTGTGCTTAAATGATACTTAAATTTGCATTTCCTGTATTCATCTGGTTCTCCTAGCTGCAGTCCACAGGAACAGGAAGTTACAGTACTGATAAGCCCTGTATTTGGACAGTCAGAAACAGCTGGATCCAGATGTTCAATTGACAAAACCACCACTTGGTCTTTGTCAACTTGATCTTTTGTGGGTGGTTTCTCAGTTGTGGTTTCCTCTGCATAGCTTCCTTCCTGAGCAATTTTTCTGTTTTCTGGTTGGCAAAGATAGCCATTGGCAGCCTGGAGCTTACTTGAGCCTCAGTACCTACTTCCTCAGAAAGAGGAAGTAGTTCTTTGTGGATAGTTTCAGGTTTTGGATTGATCTAACTTTGCCAGTTGCTCATCCCTAAACCATTAATTTTAAACAGAGTTCTCCAGTATGCAGATTGGCCACACCTGTGTCATGTCCTCACCCTAAGGCCAGGCATAGCTTTAGACCCACTTGAAATAAACTATAAACTGAAAATCAGAAATTTTCTATTCTGTACAAAGATGTTTTTGTATACTAACTTATGTGATTATTTCAACAACTCCATGGGAAAGGATGGACAGGATTTATAAGAATGGTTGCTTAGGAAACTAGAAAGATATGTCTCAGAGAGGTCACCAGACATCAGTGTATTTTTTAGTTTTCTATATCTTTTAGCTTTGTGCCTTCAGGTAAGCTATGTAACTTATAATTACCTTGAATAGTTATCTCTAAAACAAGTATGACATGCATGATTATAACAGGCACTAAAAAAGATATAAAGAGGGAAACAGCATACTATATTTCAGTATTAATCATGTGCAGTAAATAATTTCAAATTTCAGTGATTTACAACAAGTATCTCAACTCGGTAGGTTGGCTGTGGTTGTGCTCTGATTGACAGAGCTGGGCTCTTGGTTATACATATGTTCACATCTGTTCAAGATGGTTCTCATTCTGTGACCTGCAGCTATCCAGGGTGTGGCAGATGGAAGAATCCTAAGAGAAGAAGGCAAACCAAGCAAGCACACTAATGGTTCTACTCACATTATGTCTACTGGCATCCCAGAGGCCAAATCAAGTCACAGGGCTAAGCGCTTCGGTGAAACAGAAGAAACGTTCTTCCTACCCTGGCAAAAGGCTTGGAAAGGAATTTGAATGTATATATTATGAGAAGAAAGAAACAAACAATATAGAACAATAACCCAACCAACCATACAACCATATTCGGATTAGTTGTCAAAAATTATAGTTGGCAATAAAAATCATTCGATTTATCATTGTAATTCACCCTTTGAAAAAAATACTTTAGCATTTAAAATGGAAGAGTTAAGATTAGGGAAACTCTCTGAAATCTGGACACTCTTCATTTGACTCTGTACTCTCTCTGATCACCGAGCTTCCAGTAGTAGCTCAGTTACTGGCTTCTGACTCTATTGGTACTGTATTTCTGTTATTTACATCCTACCTATATAATGTATGTCCCCTGAACCTGCTATACCTAAGCTGGATCTCCTATTGCCTCTCCTTGGCTCACAGAGAGGGCAGGTAACATCTTCCATAGTCCTCTTGGCAGCCCCGCATGAAGCCTGTCACATAAAATATACTCAATAAGTGATCATTGCCTCAGTGAACAAAGAATGTGTACATGGTGAAGACCTGCCCCCAGTTCCCCCTTCTGTTCATCATTATTAATAATAAATTATCTAATTTAGGGAATTGAGAAAGAGAAATTAAGAACTAAAATTAAAACTGTACTTTCTATCTTTACTGGTTGCTCGAGGTGTTCAGTAAAATATAAATGGACGGTATAAGGAAGAGCTTCCAGAATTATTTTGAGGGGGTCCTGGCCTCCTTTTCTCTTTTTTTCTTCCTTCGACAATAGATATGTGATGGATGGAGTTCTATATGTCATTTTTAAGTTATGAAGAAGATGGCAGAGTGAAAATCTGGAAAACACCCAGGTCCCAACGACCCTGTGAGCCTGAGACCATCAACATATGGACTTCTTTTGTATCAGATTAAAAATGAAGCCTTTGTTCAAGCTATGATCTGAGAGGGGAAGATTCTCTTACTCATGGCTGAATGCCACAGTATCACAGGTTCCTTGTAGATATTAATTGGATCTGATTCCAAAAGTAGAGACATAATTGGACTATCATTGTAAAAGGAACAGAGACAGAATCAATTTGAGGCAAGATGGCTTCCTTAGTTGTAACTGAACAGGAAACTTTTATATTCAAGGTTATGTCAGGAATTACCCTCAGTGCTTTCTTTGTATTTCTCTCTTGAAATTTATTGTGTGCTAGACAGGGTGATAGACTGAAATCTTTATATCTACTATCTCATTTAAATCACTAAACATTTCCTTCAGACACCCAACATGATCTCCACATCATTTAATGCAATATTTAGTACATGATAAGTGATATTTAAATACTCTACCCAAAGCCATTCAATCAGATCCAAACATAACTTGTTTGACTACTAAATTCCATCAATCCTTTTTAACTCTATATACTGTTGTGTATTTTAAAATAAACCTATATTGTTTTAAAAAATCCCCAAAAAAGAACTAAAAAATTCTGTTTATGAGCATTGGAATATTCTTTTTCTTGACATTCTTGTACCTTGAATAAGAGTGACTGGTCACCAAGGAAGATAGGTATAGTTTTTGTCCCAGATACCTGAGGCCTTAATCCAAATTATATAGATCATATTCTTCTATACAATAGGACCACACAGAAAACAAAGGTTAAATTGGGTTTTTACTAATTGCTTACTTTTAAGAAGGGATGAAAATATGCTTATCACATTTGTATTGAGCTAACAGGAATTTTTCTAAGATTTGAGACCATTTAACCTGAAGAGTAGGACTCTGCTAATACCCTGCTCAAAGAAAGAGAAAGATTGAAATGAGCAGAGACAGAAAGAGAAAAAGGGAGAGAGACAAAGATGGAGAGGAAAGAAGGAAGAAGGGAATTGATGTCCTCTCCATCTCCAAAGTTGGACTAACATCATCTCTGAACCACTTCAAGGCAAAGTAAGCAGCAGGTATTGAATCATACAGTATCTTTGCACCTTTATATGTACACGATATGAGGTAAAAAGGATTACAGCCACCCTACAAGACTCAGACACACATTATGTAATTAGTCAATAAATACTCATTTTTTTCTTTCATGGGCAGAATGATTTGCTAAGGAAGAAAGGCAGGGAAGATGAAAATGTGTTAGACAAATGATGTCTTAAAGCTTGCACAGTCTAGGAAGGGACGAAATGCATGGATACAAACAACTAAAATAACTATTGTGTCTTTGCACCATTATTAATTCAATTAGAAAATATGTAGTAAGCCTTGACATTGTGCCAGACATTGACCTAAGAGGTTAGGTTATGTCAATGAACAAAGGAAACAAAAATTCACTGTGGTTGTGATACTGATATTCTAGAAATTGCCATTTGACTATGAGCTCCTTGACAGTAAGCGTATGGCAGAGCCATTTCTTTTGTTCCCCATAATTCCCTAGTTTCTTTGTAGTTAGGCAGCATCATGTGACTTGTGCTCACCAATGAAATGTGAGCAAAAATATGTGCCACCTCTCAGTTAAAGCAGTATAGAACTGAAAAGTAAATGTGGGATTTCCTATCCTCTCCCTTCCCCAGCCTCAGTCAAACTTAAACACACACCCACACGTGAGTCTGAGTTTCTAAGGGACTACACAACATTAAGTCCAATGTCAGCCCACATGGAGTTAGATAGATAGCATGAGAAAGAAAAATTCTTATTATGATAAGCCACTGAGAATATCAGGAGTGTTTGCTACCACCATGTAACACATCCTTTTCTGACTAGTAAAGAGATCTGATTCTTATCATCTTTGTAGTTACTGCTCTCAGAAGGTGGCTTGTCAACAGAAGCTATTCAAAAAAATCACCTGGATGAATACAGTTCTCCAAGACAAAGTTTTTCCAGGATGTAAAGAAGAAAAAATAACTTGATTTGTAGAACAAAGAAAAATACTGTAGAGAGAGGATGGTATCTGCAGGGAATAAGTATAACATTGTGATGAGGATCATATTCTTTGGCCTTAGTCAGATCTGAGTTTTATTTCCAGACCTACCGCCCACTTGGAAAAGTTACTTGATCTCTCTCTCTGTTTCTTCATGTTTAGAGTCGGGGTGATACCTACTACTTAATTGTGAAGATTAAACAAGAAAACACTTGCAAAAGGCTCATTCAATGCCAATCACAATAAGAAACAAATAGCTATTTGAAGGCTTTGTATGTGTATCCAGTGATAGTGGTAGGATGCTTATACATAAGAGTGGAAAAGTGTGGTACTTACTTGGCAAAGAGGGATATTCCGTTTAACTATAGCCTCCAGCATAAAATTCAATAATTATGCTCAGCATTTATGTAGCATTTCACAGTTCCAAACTACCTCAGCCTGCATTATCTCATGTATTCTTCAGATAAACCTTCTGTGAGAGTTCTTATGATGGCTAGCATTTAACTGTTGTGCACGCATCGGTTCAGAAACATGCAAATAGCCACCCAAGGAAATGACGGTCAGTGCTAGGACTGTGGCCTCCATCTTCTGATAAAACACTTGGTGTTTTCACTAGGATTTCAGATGCCTTCCGTGAGAAGCTCCATACCAATCACAGAGCCTTTTTGATAGGCATTCCAGCTGTTTCTTTGCTTATGCAACATTGTCCATCTCAGCTATGCTCCTGATGAGGCTCTGCTCTACCAATGTGACTGTCAGATTTCAGAAAGCTTATGAAGTGGACTTTGCAAGAAGCAGATGATTGTGACCCTCTTCTCATCTCTGCTTTGTGATTACTTGAGTCTGTAATTCTTGTATATATTTTTCCAAATCAATCCATGACCCAAGGGCAAGGGCACCTGCTTAATCAGGTTGCTTAGAAACCAACCCGGACAAGTGGACAACTTAACAAGATTCCTAACCACATCACTTCATACCACATCCCAGTGACTTTCAATTCCAACATGCCAATATGCAACGGTGATTATACTGCTTCTCATAATTTGGGGTTTTGTTAACAGGTCACATGTCAATTTGCAGCCAGCAACACTTGGTGATTGTTCTTATACGCAAGACACAACCTGTAAAGATGGGAGCTGAGGGCTAAGAAGATCTCTTTGATTCTCTCAATGAGAGCAATTTAAGATCCACCTGCCGGGTGATTACAGCTTCGCATCTGTTGAGTGCTGAGAAATTCTCATGGGGTGAATATTATGAATGAACCACGGCCGAATAAATATGATTTTTGTAAATAAGAGAGGTATCAGTGGTGACAGCTGAGACAGTCGTTTATTACCGAGTCTGAACTTTGATGGTTGTTTAGGACTTTAGAATTGAAAGGCACTTCATTTCCATTTCTCTCCTGCTACCTCTATGCACCTTTTGCTTATTTGAAATTAGTAACATCACCACCATTAGTAGATGATATTCTTTTGTGAATTCCTCCCATTTTTTATAGGACTAAACACATGTCTTAACAAAGAGACATAATAGTCTGATCAATGGCTTATTAGTCTATTTCCTCTAATAATTTCAAATAAGACATGATATGGGGCTGGGGAATTAGATCAGTGGTAAGATCCTTATCTAGCACATACAAAGCCCTAGATCTGATCCCCAGCACAACACACATACACACACACACACACACACACACACACACATGCATGTGTGTGGTAGACAAACTTGTTGTTCATGTTGTAATGAAAATAAAACCCTGAGAAAGTCCTAAATGTGAAAAGCCAAACCTTAAAAAGAATACACAATAAACTTGGGGTTTAGAGAATTGAGTTATATTAATGGTAAAATAGTAAGATAAGTGATTATTCACAACTGTTCTTACCCTGGAACTGCCTTATTCCTCTGACATGACTGTCAAATTATTATTCTTGGCTTATGATGTACAATTGCTCTTTATTTTTTCTTTTAGCTGTTTAAGAGTGATAAAGCTCTTCCTTTTCCCAATCAAATCATCTTTAAGACACCACCAACTCCAGTAATAAAGAATAAAAGTCTGTCCCTTCTCAAAGACCTTTCCTTCTCTATATTGTCTTTGCAACCAAGTATAAATCTCAATTACTATGCCTCTCAAATCCATTTCCCAGTTTACAAAATCCCAAAGCTCCTATCTCTACTTGGTGTTCACCCCTTTTTAATGAGTGTTTTCACCTCCAGTCTTTCCTCCTATTAATCAATTCTCTACTCTGAGCAAAAAATAAGGTTTTGTTTTGTTTGTGTTTGGTTTTTGGTGTGTGCATCAGGGGTGAAACCAGTATAACTGAGCCTCTCATTTGGCCAGAGCATTCATATTCCCCGCTCATTAAATCCTTCCTAAGAATTAGAGACTGTTTTTTGTTTGCTTATTTGTTTCCTTTATCCCCATTTTACAGATTAAAAACTGACACTCAGAGATGTTCAGGAATCTTCTCACAGCTGTGTAGCTTCAGAACAAAGCAGGCTGACTCAGGGCCCAGTCTCCTAGCCATTATGCCCATTGACTCCCCCCGTTAGGTGTGAGTTTAAACACACTTCCTAAGACTATATGTCTAGTGAGGAAACAGATAGGAGATGAATCTGGATATAACCAACCAGACCCTTTCCACTATATTATGCTCATATTGTGCTTCTTAAAAAATTCGTAGGAAACATGTTCGCTTTTACTGACATCAAGACCCTCCTCAATTTGCTTCTAACTAAACTCCCAACATTATCCCCCATCATCTTTACCTTCCTGCTCTGTACATTTGCACCATTAAAATACCTCCTTTTGTGACTTCCCTTTCACATTCAAGCTAGTAAACGCCTATTCATCAAAGGACGGAGGGAATATTTGTGAACAGTATGGAACTCAAACTATGTGACTACTCAGGAAAAATGTGTCATAGCTACTTCAAGGATGGACACCCAATAGAAGGGGTGATGTGATGTGGGGGTCATGGAGGAAGGCAACAGGGATGAGAACTGATCACCATTAACTCTCAAGGAATGAGCAGGCGCTTAATCTTAGCTTTGGCCTTAGACATTCATTCTAAAGCATCTCTGATGTTGAGAATGGCTTCTATCTTTCTTTATTATAGCACAGTAACTAAAAATTTGTTGAGAATATAGCAAAAATGAAAAAGTGTTTCACTCTTTGTAACTACATTGCTTGATTTTTTCCCATGGTCAACATCCTACTCTAAGATGATTATTCATCATTTTTTACTGGGGCTTCAGCTTGACTGAGTCTTAATATCTTAATGGTAATAATTGGGTGCTCCACCCCTTGAACCGGCCTATTCCCAAACTAAATCCTGCTGTTTACCAAAATTTCTAGCCATTTTGGGTTGATGGGTTAATAATTGTTTCACATTGGTGGATATCTGTGGTTTCTACCACAAAAAGAGATAAAGTATGAGTCCAGCATGGAGGGAAAAATAGAGAATAGAGAAATGGAAGTATACACTTCAAGAAGGAGAAAAATATCATTTACTTAATTCTTACTATGCCAGACACAGGCACTACATGTTTCACACGTATTTGCTCCTTTAGTACCTACAGTGGTACTGTGGGACAAGAATTTTTACTCCTGTATTGCCTAGGGGAAAATTGGGTCTTGGAAATTTCAAAAATCATCCCATGGTATGTAGGTGCCAGAGCTGGCACTGGACTCCAGTCTGTGTGTGTGTGTGTGTGTGTGTGTGTGTGTGGTGTGTGTGTTCTTCATCACTCTAACACATCTGGTCTCTTTGGTCCTACCCATACTTTGGGGTCACGCTGAATATAATGCTCTTCATTTTCTCCATGGCAACCCTACAAATATTTGCAAGAAGTGGTCATATTTCTCCTGAGTTGTTTCTTCCCTGGTTCAATATCTCCATTTTTTTTCCATTGATTTTCAGACAATTTTTATTTTTACTGAACTTTTAGGTCAATCTCTTCAGTGCATTTCTCTCTCCCTATGGTTGCCATCATAAGTACTGAGACTCCCAAAGTGTTACACACAGCTTCTTCTATAGATACTGCCCACCGTGGTTATCTCAGAAAAGAAAGACTACGATGAACTATTTCTCCCCTTTTATTTACTTGAAAACAGGATATAACGAAAGACCATAGCCCTAGGAAACCTATTTAGAGAGACAAGATAGTTATGGTGGCAATGAAATCTGGATTCTAATACCGCCTATACTATTTACTACTTATGTAATTGGTTAGGTTATTTATCATATCCAGTGTGTGTGTGTGTGTGTGTGTGTGTGTGTGTGTGTGTGGTACTGGGGATTGAACCCAGGGTAATTCTACCTCTGAACTACACCCCCAGCCCTTTTTATTTAATTTTTAAATTTTTTTTTTTGGAACAGGGTCTCATTATGTTGCTGAGAGTCTTGTTAAGTTGCCGAGGCTGGTCTCAAACCTGCAATCCTTCTGTCTTAGCCTCCCAAGTACTGAAATTACAGGTGTGCACCATGATGTCCTCCAACATATCTAATATTTAATTTGCCTTCCTATAAAATTAGATATTAATATCTATGAACAGGGTACTGAGAATATTAGCCAATATAGAACATGTTAAGCATAAAGGATATAATAATTTTTCAATAAATGGTATTTATTATTATCATTATTATTATTATTATTATTATTATTGAGGTACTGGGGATTGAACCCAGGGGCATTCTACCTCCAAGCTACACCCCAGCCCTATTTTTTTTTATTCTTTATTTTGAAACAGGGTCTCACTAACTTGCGGAAGGCCTCACTATGCAGCTGAGGTTAGCCGTGGACCTGGATCCTCTGGTCTCAGCCTCCCAAGTACTGGGATTACAAGTGTGCACCACCACACCTGGCTGTATTTATTATTTTTATTAGCCAATGTTCTCCTATTCTCATTCTCAGCATCAAACTGTGTTCATTAGCAAAGCCAAGTTTCTATCTTCTTTCCAAGCCATGAAATGACTGGGCATATCTGTTTTCATGAATCATATAATATATAAGCTAAATAGAATCAAAGAATTTACCCAATGTCTTCACTTTATACATGAAGAAACAGCATCCAAAAATGAGAAAGGACACCCCCCAACATGATCTTGGCAACCAAAGGCATACCCATGTGTTGTTTAAATTTTTGTAGTGTCAAGGATTTGACCCAGGGCCTGTTAGGCAAGTGCTCTACCTCCGCTCTACCTCTCCAGGCACAGACCCTTGATTCTGGAGACCACACCTAATTTGCATACACACAATTCACACTGATTCCCAACATTCAAACTTAGATAATAGGATTATTTTAACTAGTGCATTACCAACCTAAGTATTTTATCTAGTTCAATTATTTTATAAGACAAAGGAACTAACATAAGAGATAATAAAGGGAAAATTGATTTGGTAATAGGAGAATTTGAAGAACCTGTAAGTAACTCCATTAAAATCATCTTGTTACCAAGTTAAGCCATACTAATGATAGATATAGCCTTAGGTGGCAGAATCAAATGACTTTGGCTCCAGACTTGGCTCTGCTATTTGTGAAATGACATTAAGAAAGTCATTTAACAATTTTTATTATTTTATCATCAGAACAATGAGTAAATCAAAGTATTATTAAAACTATTAACTAGTATAAAGTAAATTTTAGCTTTATTTTTCTGGTTTTAGTTTCATTTTATATTTCTTGTGTATATTCAATTAAGTGAATATACATACATCTAAAGTGTAAAGCTGAAGAAATGAATCACACCCAGACCAAGGTAAAGAATATTTACATAATCCCGAAAGGTTCTCGCCATGGTACATATTCAGCAAATAAAAATGCAAGACCCTTATTTAAACTTGAATATCATATAAACGATTTCGTTAAAAATTCTTCCCATGAAATATTTGTAACTCCCATGTCTTTTCCTAACAAATTCCATCCCTACTTCCCACTCATAGCCACTATTCTGACTTCTAACAACCATAGACGTCTTTTGCATATTCTTGAACTGGACGTAGAAAGAATTACACAATATGTATTTTTCATGCCCAACTTCTTTTGCTCAAACTAATGTTCTTAAAATTTATCCATGTTACTGTGTTATAATTTTTTGCTCTTGATGTATCACCATTTGTTAATTCATTCTCTTATAGATGGGTCTTGCCTGTTTTCATTTGGGGTATTTTAATGTTTTCCAGATTTTTTTAGTGTGTGTGTGTGTGTGTGTGTGTGTGTGTGTGTGTGTGCACGCACACTCGTGCACATATGATATGTGTGTGTTTATAATGAGGGTAATTCCAGTACCAGAAACTCCATCATGACCAATTTAATAGTTTTGAGACAGATTTATAAATTTTCAAATACTGTAAAAATGTCTATTCATTTTATTATTTTTAATAGTATTGTCTTGCCCTATTTTATTTTTCATTTTTGAAATAGGGTCTCACTAAGTTGTTGACGCTGGCCTTGAACAGGGTTCTCCTGTCTCCGTCTCCCAAGCACTAGGATTACAGTCTTGTGCCACCATGTCTGGGTTTTTTTCAGTAATTCTTACTATCCTTCCCAAAAAGTCACTGTGCTTATTCAACCTTGAGTCACATATTCAGCACCTCAACTCCTTCATTTCTTCCTTAGCAAGCAGTAGGGCTACTATTCCACACACCCCTGCTTCAAAGAATTAAAACCAGGTTCAACAGCAGTAATTTATTTGAAATATGAAGTCCTTTTAAAACTACCATTTATTGCATGCTTACAAAATATTGAGTTTTGTCAAGGCACCTTTATCTCACAAGATATCCTGTTTAATGTAATAATTCCTGTGATGTAGTACCATTATTGTTCCCATTGCAGGTAAGATGATGGTATTAGGAGGGGCCAGGTAGACTGGTGGCAATTGTAAACCTTGGTTGCAAACTCAGGTCTATTTAACTCTAAAGGAAACCTGTACAACCACCATTACTACATTTGAAGCATACTTGCTAAGTCACTGTATAAATGCAGCCAGATCCATAACTGAAAAGAGCAGGCACAATAATCCAGTCCTTCCTAACACATAGAGCTCTTGGGTAAAGCTTTTGTTGAATTTGTTTTGTTTTGTTATGTTTTTGCTGTTGTTCTTGTTTCTATTTTTTTATTGTTTTTTTGTGTGCAGGGGATGCAACCCAGGGCCTTATACATGCTAGGCAAAAGCTCTACCACTGAGCTACATATTCAGCCCCAGTTTTTTTTTTTCATTTTGTAAAACCAGGAAATATTAAGTGTTAAAGCACAAGACTTATTCTCATTCGAGACATTGTGTTAGGAAGGATTCTTTATGCTTTCATTGGGGTAAAGGGAAAGAAGTGTGTGGATGAAGGAATTCTTGTCTTCTCTGTGAATAGAGAGATGAGATTAAATAGAAGAGATAGCTTTCTTCCCTGGAATCACTCAAAGAATGGACTTATTCAAGAATCACCAGTATCCTTCATTTAAATAAACCAGCCATTAGGTTCAGCAGAGTCTAGGGTACAGGATTATCCAGAGAGGTAATCAATGGTTCTACTTTCCTTGTCTTTCCATAGTTTATCAGGTGTCCTCATGATAGGTGTATGAAAGATCCACAGAACTATGCAAATGTGGACATGCTGGGATTTATCTGGCAAGAGAAAATATTCTAGCTGGACCTCAAATGGGCTATGTTTGACTATCTCTTCTGCCTGGTGCAGGCATAGGTAGGGAGGAAGTAGAAATAATAGAAATTGTAGGACATTAGAACCCAAGAAATGGCAGGGCCTGACTCAGTGGGAACTATGGCTTATCCATGAAGACCTATGGGGCCTTGGGAAAGTCTGATACAGCTAATTAATAGAACTTTCAACTTTAAGTGATTCTAAAGTTTACTCAGTGTCCTCACATACACTATCTCAGTCCTCTGAAGAACTCCTGAGGCAGTCTCTATCGATCCTCTTCTTCAGGAGAGGATATGTGGATCAGAGAGGTTACATGAGTTACACAGCTAATGAGAAGCAAAATTTAAGATCCTTGGTTTCTGGGTCAGTTTATTTCCATTATTTTGGACTGTCCTCAAGGAACCAGTGTCTAAGGTGTTCTGCCATGTCCTATCATAGAATCAGAAAAAGATGTCTTAATGAAATACTTAGAGCAGAGAGTAAGAAAAGACTGTTGTGTTCCAGAATAACACAAAGTAGAGGAGGAAATTAAGTCGTATCTTGCAGCATAAATGAAAAGACTGGATCCAAAATATCCCTGCTCTGCTACATTCCTCCACTTAATTAACAGCTACATGGTCACAAGTAAATAACTCAATGCTACTGAACATCTATTTTCTCGTGTAAAGTGGGTCTGTATTATCAACCTTGATTTTCTTATAGTTCTGCTGAGAATTAAAGTAACACTAAAAGTAAAAAATATTGTGCAAAAGTATAATAATATGTAGAAATAAGAGTCATTTCTACAACTGCTACTCTTACTGTTATTATAGGAATAACCCTGTTAGAAATGATCAAAGAAGGCATTTGTACGCTGGGCGTGGTGGCGCACTCTTGTAATCCCAGTACTTGGGAGGCTGAGACTGAAGGATCGCAGGTTCGAGGCCAGCCTCAGCTACTTAGTGAGGCCTTCCACAACTTAATGAGACCCTGTTTCTAAATAAAGAATAAAATAGGGCTGGGGGTGTAGCTCAGAAGCAGAATGCCCCTGGGTTCAATCCCCAGTTCTGCAAAAATAAAAAAAAGGCACTTGTAAAATTATAAGATGAAATATCAAAATTTTGTTGCCAGAAAATTTAGTAAAGGATCTAGTTCAAAGCATATGCTCAACAAATAACTGTTGATTGGATTTCTATAATCAATTCCTGCTTTATTCACATGTGCCATCATTTTCTAGACATTCCCTGACTTTACAGTTTTCTCTCCCCTTCAGAATGCACTATTATGTTCCTTAGGTTTCTGTACTTCTCTTCAATGCTCTGATCTTGTTTGTTTTTGTATTGCAGTGTTTTTGCTCTTTTCTTGTCTGACTTCTCCATTGCCAACTTTCTGATCAACAATTCGTATTTTAGAACTCACATGACTGTGCCTTGTATGTTGGCTGAAATCCCCCAAATCTGCTTCTCTGTTTCCCTGCATGAGTAGATGGGATTGACAGCGTGTGGACTATTTGGTCCACAGACAATAGCATGGGGGTCACATCTTCCTTGGTAAGAGTCAGCTAGAACCATGTGTGGACCATGCCCTTTTAGGTGAAACATGTATTTTCCACTCACCAAAGTACTACCTGGTCTAATTATCTCACTGTTTTTTTAGACACTTGAGTTTGAGGCTTTCGTCCTTGAAATTGACCATACTCTGCCTTGCCCAACAGAATTAATACTATGTATGATAATGTATCAGTCAGCCTTCCACCACTGTGACAAAATACTTGAGATAGACAACTTAAAAGGACTAAATGTATATTTTGGTTCATGGTTTCAGACGTTTCAGTCCATCTTCACTTGGCCCATCACTCTGGGCTTGAGGTGAGGCATATCATCATGGCAAAGAGCAATGCTGCTCCCCTCCTGGTGACCAGGAAGGAGAGAGAGAGAAAGAGAGAGAGAGAGAGAGAGAGGCAAGAGAAAGAGAGAGAGAGAGAGAGAGAGAGAGAGGCAAGAGAGAGAGAGAGAGAGAGAGAGAGAGGGAGAGAAAGGATCCTAAGGTACCAACATCCCTTTCAATGGCAGCTCCCATGACCCAACTTACTCCAATAAGGCCCCACCTTCCAAAGTTTCCACTGTCTCCCAATGAAGCCATCAGCTAGGGACCAAGCCTTCAACACATGAGCTTTCAGGGGTCATTTAAGATCCAAACAACAATATGAATTTCTCTATCCCCAATTCTACTGTAGACAACTGATCAAATACTGATCTTCCAGCCTACCACTTGAGCTATTGATGTAAATTATCTGCAATCCTTAAAATTAGGAATAGTATCAGAAATTGTGAACCCTGGACACTGAAATCAAGGGAATTTATATGACTCAAATTAGATTTTATTATAATTAAATAGATACATTAAAGCAATGCGTTGTTAACGAGAAATTTTACTTAAAATACATTTGGTAATTTTGTTAGACTGTGAGAATACCCACGGGTTTACCAAAAGAACATGTTTCCAAGAATTCAGTATGGAAAACAGGATGCATATGAATATAACCACATGGAGTAAAATCAGTGTAAGAATTTGACTACTTTATGAGTAGCAATAATTGTAGAATAAACCAAATTGGATCAGTGAATCAATTTCTCCATTTTTTAAGGTTCTAAAATAATAAAGTGGCAATAACAGAGGTGTTCTTCATGAAGAGTGAAATAAACTTATAAGAAAAAGTGTGAATTTTCAGCATTTTCCTGGTATAGTCAGTGGGAAATAGTTGATCCTACAAACACTTTGATGACCTACAATGTTTTAAGGCATGAGTTAAATACTCAAATAGCAAAAAAGGAAAATAAAACAAACAAACACATACTTTGGTTTCAGAAAATCACATTCCAGGAGAGAACACAGAATTGGATATATACATAAATGCAGAAAACAAACTAATTAATGTATTTATGAGGTGATATTTTCTGGGCACCCAGGAAACAAACTTAGGCACAAAATGATAAACATCAGAGAAAAGTCCTGGTATATTGGATTTTAGAGTCTAGAAGCAGAAACAACAAATAGAGAACAAACAAATACAGAATTGCCCAATTGTGAAACAGTACTTTCCTACGCTGTGTTAATAAATGTTATACAGGAGAGAGATATGGTAAATCTCATAATCTTGTGTTTTTGTATGATGATTATTAAGAAGGAAAAATGGGCAGAAATGGAGACAGGGAGATAAATAGGAAGGTCATTGGAAATCAGAGAAAATAAGACTTAGACTTGAATGACAGAGTGAGTATGGGGAAAAGTAGATGGGCTTGAAATATAATTTGGAGTTAGAGGACTTAGTGATGGGGTAGATGTGATGTGAGAAGAAGATGAACACATCAAGGATGGTTCCTAGATTTTGTACTTCAGCAGTAGATGTGGGAAAGCTGGATCTAGAAATACAAAAACATTTAAGTTGGAGATTTACATGTGTTACTGAAGTGAAAAATCTTCAGTAAACAATTGTTCATATGAATATGCAGTTCAGATTTAAGATTTTATTTCACACACAAAAGCTGAATATGAAACACATGTGAAAAATACCATCTGGTATGTACATGTATATGTGTGTGTGTGCGTGCCAGAGAAAGAAAAAGAGAAAGAGAGAAAATATGAGGGAAACATCAAAATGCTTGAAATGACAATGCTACAGAAAAGAGACAGGAAGATACTATTTGAACTTGATAAAAGTGACTATTGATGACCCAATATAGTTTAATCCTGTTTCATTTTTATACCATGATGGGCAGACAGTAATTTGCATTTACATGTATATTTTTTCACTTGATCAATAATTGGTTGATTAGCTAAAATTAAAAAATGGCCTAAAGCAATATAGAGGACACTAAACCAAACTTCAAAAACTATAGTTATTGGACCCAATCCTGACACCTGTGCACTCTGTGACTTTAAACACGCTGTTTCCATAACTTAGCAAGACCCTATTTCAAAATAAAAAATAAAATAGGGCTGGGAGTGTAGCTCAGAGGTAGAATGCCCCTGGGTTCAATCGTCAGTACCACAAACAAACAAACAAAACGCCATTTCATGCCTTTAAGTTGTAATATAAATCTTTAAAATGAGAAACAATGAAAATTGCATCTACTAAACTGAAGTCTTTAATAAATATTCACTTCCAACTAAAATAGAATAATTTATGACATGACATACACTAAGAATAATTAGAAAAAGAAGATAAATATTTTTAAATAACAAAAATATATGACTGAATGCAATAGGGTATGAATGCAGGATTTTAATAACCAAAAATTAAAAAGAAAAAACTAACCAGAGAGATATAAACCAACATTCTAGGAATTATATTTCCTCTCAGTCCATTTACCAATTCAGATCTCATAATACAAATATGAAGATTCTAACATAAAGTCACAGCTAGGAATAGAAAAAGAACCCGAAGTTTAAGCAACCTCAGAAGGGTTGAAAATGAAGGTTGGATCTGCCAAATTGGTCAGACTATGAGGATCCAAGTTCTCATAGAGAAAGGAAACCCATAAAACTAAGCCAGATCTGCTGGAATCATCCCTGAATACATTTGTCACACTCAAAGCTGAAAAAGCAAAACACTAAGAGATTAAGAAGGAAAACAATATATAAAACTAAAGAAAGGAGAAGAAATGAAATTAAAAATATGAAAGCAAAAATAATGGGACATGCCTCTTGCTTTCAGCTCTGACATGTAAAGACTTTAGAAAACATCACTCCTGTTCTGACAGCAAGAAAAAGCTGAACAAAATGAGAAATCAATAACTTTTCCTGGACCCATGAGGTTTTTGAGATCCCAGAGAAAATCAGACACTAAAACTTGCAGAAACAAACACATTCAGAAACACACAGGTACTATCTTCTTGGTTGGAGCAAAACCTCTGGAACCATAAATTTGTAGGATCTCTGAAATAGTAATTTTGATGTAATATTATAATATTATTCAGCAACAAAGAATAATGTTCTATCAAGTCACAAAATGTGATGGAGGAAGCTTAAATGAATAGAGCTAAATAAAAGAACCCAGTCTGAAAAAGCTGTATGATTTCAATGGTGGGACATTTTGGAAAAAGCCAAATTATAAAGATAGTAAAAAGATCTGTGGTTGCAAAGGAGTTGGTGGGAGAGGGAGAAAGAATGGACAGATGAAGCACAAGGCATTTGGGGGATGGTCCAACCACTTTAGAAACAGATAACTCTCAAGCAGTTATCTACTGAAGATGAATATGTGCTTACACTGTGGCCTAGGGGTTCTCTGCCTAAATATATATAGAAAGGAAATAGGTATATGCTCAAAGAAAGATACATACAAAAATATTCATGGCATCAACAGTCTTTAAAAACACAAGCTGGAAACAATTCAAATATCCATCCAAAGTGGAATAGATCTGTAATCCCAGCTACCTAGAAGGCTGAGGCAGGGGGATCACAAGTCTGAGGCCAGTCTAGACAACTTAGTCAGACCCTGTCTCAAAGTAAATTTAAAAAACAACAACAACAAACACTGGTGATAAAGCTCTCTGGTACAGTGCTTGCCAGTCATGCAGGAGACTCTGGATGTAATCCCCAGTACTGTAAAAAAAGTGAAATAGATATTTCTGTGATGAGGGACTATTGCTACATGCAAAAAGTAAAGTCACAAATATAATATTAATCAAGAATATTTGGACACGAACTGATATTCTATATTACAAAATGCATAAACAGTTCTAAATCAGGAAAAAAAATCTACAGAGTTAGAAGTCAGTAAATAGTTTCATTTTGGTAGGATAGGGCACAAAAAGCATTATGGAGATGCCAGAAATGTTCTCTTTCTTGTTCTGGTGGTTGTTATATGAATAAGTAGACAGTTTTGGCAAATATTTAGTGTGATTTACAATTGCAATGCACATTTTTATCTATGTATATTATCCAATAATAAAAATATAAATGTTTAATATAAAATTAATGTCATGATGTTCCAATAAAGTGTAGTATTCTATGCTGTTTTGATTAATATAATGAGTGCCCTATAATATTTAAATATTTCTATTATTTCACTTGAATTTAGGCATTGACCAGTACAAACACTAGAGAATTCTCAATACAGGTTCAACATGGTTCTCTATTTGTTAACTCTGATATCTTGTATTATTTAAAATAGGTCTTTTCAGTATAGTACAATAGAGAAAAGAATAATAATAATAAATAATGAAGGATGAATAAAACCAATAAAATATAAAAATAAAGAAATGGGTTCTAGGGTAAGTGCTGTTGTTGAAGACCTGTGTGATGCTTCACAGGTTGTTTTTTCATATCTCAGTTTTTCAATACAAATTAGTGCCGGGCATGGTGGTGCACGCTTGTAATCCCAGTACTTGGGAGGCTGAGACAGGAGGATTGCAGGTTCGTGGCCAGCCTCAGCTACTTAGTGAGGCCCTCCAAAACTTAGTGAGACCCTGTTTCAAAATAAAGAATAAAAAATAGGACTGGGAGTGTAGCTCAGAGGTAGAATGCCCCTGAGTTCCATTCCCAGTACCACAAAAAAAAAAAAAAATACAGATTAGTCCACATTCTTTATTCTATTTTATTTATTTTTTATTTTAGCACTGGGTCTCGCTAAGTTGTCAAGGGCCTTGCTACATTGCTGAGGCTTGCTGCAAACCTGAGATCCTCCTGTCTCAGCCTCCCAAGTACTGGGATTACAGGTGTGCACCACTGTGCCCAGCTCATAGCTCTTTTTTCCCCATACGTCATATAAAGCAATTGTATAAGTGAATATCCTTTGTACTTCTCTAGAATGTGTTCTGAACTCATTAGCCACCAGGAAGAGGAATTATTATTCCAGAAAGAATAATATGCCAAAGCAGTTTATACCTAAATGAGAGTCTCCAAGTCCACATCAACACCGCTGGGGTGAAGGTTAGGGAGTGACATGATGGGATACACAATGCAAAAATATAAGCAATATCGTGAGCTTTCCCCATGGAGGAAAAGAGATTTCCCCTTCCTAAGAGCTTCTTTCTCTGAATAATCATCTCTCAACAATTCCGGATGCCTGATATCCCATCAGCAACTGGCTGACTGATGCCACGTGCCCATTCCTACATAAATCACTATTAAAGGAGTGGGACCATTGTAATGCGTTTCTAGTAGTGTTCCAGACAGAGCCTGGTTGTACTGGCTCACAAGAGCCTACAGCTAATTTTTCAGGAACATTGATAATAAGTTGATGTTTTTTCACTTGCCTAAAAATGGCCAAAGCGGCCGTATTTACAACACAAAAATTGGCAGGCAGATGCTATAGAGCAGGCTTCATACCTCTGAAAAAATTGTTTGCTAAATGTTTTTTACTACACTGCTACTTTAATAAGGTTTTACCCAGAACTGATGAAAACCTTCCTTAGGGTTAGAATTCTGACAAGAGCAAGGCTCAAATAACAAGAGAAAGGTGAGCAGAAGAAGTGGCACTTGGATAGTAGTTGAAAGAATTTGCTAAAAAATGGCTTTTCTTTATATGTTGCAAAGACACCACACATCTTTAGCAAAAGACACAACAAACTGAATTTTCGGGTTTCTGAGAGACCCTCCAAATTCCCCTCCAGCTATTCTCTCAATTCCTCCTTATGATTTACTACACCACCCTTCTCTTTTTCCCAAGTGAAGGTCTTTGCATGTGCTGTTCCCTCTGTCTGAAATACTTTTGCTTGATCTGCCAAAAGCCCAGAAACTTCTCATCTTTTAAGGACAATTTAAGTGCCCTCTCATTGCTCAGAGAAGTCTTCTTTGAATATATGAAATAAAATGCCTCCCACTACTCTGTAACATAGAGTGCTATTTTATCCTTTTAGTACATTCATCACTGTTGTTAATTGTGTATTTATATAATTCTGTTGTTCACTAGAATTCAAGTTATATTCACATTTCTTCAGTGCCCAATGTACAGCCTAGCACAGGACAGACCATCAGTAAACATTAAGTGGTAAACAAAAGAGGAAGAAAGAAAGAAAGAAAAGGCGGAAAGTAAGGAAGGAAGGGAAAGGAAGAAGGAGGAAAGCAAGCAAGGAAAGGGTAAAGAAGGAAAGGAAGGGGGAGGGAAGAAAGAAGGGTGAGAAAGAGGAAAAGAGCAAAAAGAAGAATAAGAAAGGAAAATATCCAGGTGTGGATGCACACCTGTAATATCAGTGCATGGGAGGCTGAGACAGGAGGATGCAGGTTCAAGGGCAGCCTAAGCAATGTAGTGAGACTCTCAGGAACCTATTTAGACCCTGTTTCAAAAGAAAATAAAAGAGTGACCAAAAAAATAGAAAGGGCTTGGGGTGTAGCTTGGAGGTATAATATCCCTGGGTTAGATCCCCAGCACCACAAAAACAAAAACAACATGAGAAAGGAAGATAGTCTAATGGTGAAGAAACATTTAAATTCAGAAATAAAGTTATAAGTAGCATAGCAGAAGAGGGGCTAAAGAACAGAAGATTTCATCGATGAATAGGGTATTGAGAATTTATTTGGTGATTAATGAATTCATTCACTTATCAATATATTTATTCCCTCAACAATCAATTCCTGAGCATCAGTTTCATGTCTGGACACTAGAAATGAAGACAAAGAGATGGATAAAATTTGAACTTCTACTTTCAAGGATCTCTCAGTGTGAGCTAAGGAAAAGCAAACATTACAAATTCAATACTATATAGGACATGGAGACTATGAAAGCACAAAAATATCTCATTTGTCTGGTGCATAGAGAGTAGCGTGTTTGGGAAAGGGCAGAACTAGAGTAGTAGGCGCAAGTTCAGAATGAGCCTCAAGGAACAATCAAAAGGTAGAGCGGAGAGGAACAAGAAAAGCACAAGGAGCCGGGCGTGGTGGCGCACGCTTGTAATCCCAGTACTTTGGGAGGCGGAGACCAGAGGATCCGGGTTCGAGGCCAGCCTCAGCTCTCTCGCTCGCGCTCTCTTTCTCTCTCTCTCTCTCTCTCTCGCTCTCTCTCTCTCTCTCTGTCTACTTAGTGAGGCCCTCCACAACTTTGTGAGACCCGGTTTCAAAATAAAGTATAAAAAATAGGGCCGGGGGTGTAGTGCGGAGGTAGAACGCCCTTGCGTTCAATCCCCGGTACCGCAAAAAATAAATAAATAAATAAATAAAAATAAAATAAAAATAAGAAAAGCACAAGGCCTTTTTAGTCTGGGAAAGTAAAAAATGAGTTGAGCATCAAAGGGAGAGAAAATGATGATTTTTTTAATGAAGGAAGTTTGACCCTGCTGGACTTTACAGAATGAGACCATCAGAGATTAAACTAAACCGAACAGGCTACCTGGGACCAGATAGTGAGATGGATCAGGAATTATGGACTCTATCCTTCAGACAGTGGACAGTCTATGAGCGATCTTAACCTGAGCAACAATAATACTACTTTTTTAAAAGACCTTTCTGGCCCCATTAGAGAAATAACTGGGGTCTAATGAATCGGAATACTCATAACCTAAGTTGAGAGTGTCTTTTCAGCAATCCAAAGGGAATTGATGTTGACATAGGAATGGGCTTCAGATTCATAGTGCATAAGTGTACAGGCCTGGACTAAAGCTCAGGATGGAGATCATATGATCATATGAGCTAGTCAATTAATATAGTCAATATATTATAATACATATATATATGTGTGTGTGTGTGTGTGTGTGTGTGTGTGTGTTTGGGGGACTGAATCCAGAGGCATTCTACCTCTGAGTCACACCCCCAGCCCTTTTTACTTATTTTTTTTTTATTTTGAAACAAGGTCTAAGTTGTTGAGATTCTCACTAACTTGCTGAGGCTGGCCTCAAACCTGCTATCCTCCTGTCTCAGCCTCCCAAATACTGGGACAACATTATCAGGTGTTCAGATTCTCTCTGAATCACTCTGCTTCCCTCACACAATGGCTGCAATAATGTACCTTAAACAAAATATCTTCACTTTCAAACACATTTTGCACTGTCCCACCTTTTGCCATTTTTCCCCTGGAAAACATCTATTCAAATCATCCTGGGGTAAAACAGTTATTCAGGAAGAAGCAGATGAATATATACCCCTCGGCAGATGCCAGCTGTCTGAATGGCAGTGATGGAAAATCCCTCATCCCCCACTTATTCTGACATGCACGACCCATCTCCACCCAATTTCAAAGAAACAAAAGATATCTCAAGGACTCCTTTGGAAAAATAACCATTCAATGTGATGTGACTAGACTGTTTCCATGGCAATTCAAGCTTTTTTACATTGTGATAATTTCTGAAAATGGAAATTTGCTTTTGTCTCCTAATGCTAGTTCCCTTTGTTGTATGTAGGTATTCACACTCACACAGAGGCAGTTTGGGTCAAAAAAAAAAAGATAAAGTAAAATAGAAGACTTCAGTCTCTTGGTTATTTTCCCACTTCCTGCAGCTCACTAGCCTGGGGAGGGTGTTGAGGCTTTGAAGGGCTGCATCAAACAATGTCAATATGGGGGTTAGAGAAAGGATAATCCTGGTATTTAGATTTTTTTAATCTACAGGCATTTCAGGAAAACAGAACACTGTGCATAATACCCAATAATCCCCAATTCTCTGGAGCTCATACCCATGCCCTCAAACAACAGTTTCTTCCCAATTAAAAAAAAAACCTGTTATCAAGCCAGGGATGGGTAATTTAGCCAGCCACCTTCCAACCCAGAAGAAATGGTCACCTAGCCAGAACCTCTCAGCCCCATCTGCATGCATACATAAAAACAAGTGTTTGTGTATTGGAGGGGAAGTGTGATTTATTTAAAACCATTACTTAATGCTTGAACTACCCTTGCAGAAGTGATTCTTGAACAGGGACAATTTTGACTCCAATGAGACATCTGTGTTGAATCTCATGGACATTTTCTGTTGTCACAACTTAAGGGAGGAAAGGGGACAGAAATGCTGCACACGTGACACTCAGTAGGTACGTGGCTGGGATGCTGCTAGACATTTTTCAGGACTCAGGTCAGCTCCACATAACAAAGAATTATTCAGCCCAAAATGTCACTCCAGTAAGTGCTGACTTTGAGAAATCCTGCCTTAGAAACTAGAGACGCTAAAAACATGGGAACTGTGGATCCATCTCTGGAAAGCATATTTGCCTTCAAGGTTTAAATTGGGAGAGTGTATTTGAGTGGGTTGGCACAAGGCAGTAAGGAAGCCCGAATATTTGTTCCAAATTCTGGAAATGAAAAATATTGGGTCTCCAAATAGACATAGGAGGCAGGACATCCAGTAATGCACAAGCCGGTTGAGTCTATTCATCCCACCACTTACTCATTCATTGAATAATTTATTTCGACAAATCATGCACTTGTCTGAATACTGAAAATTCAGTAATAAAGCAGAGGGGTCCTGTCTTCATTGGTCTCCTAGTCTAGCAGGAAATAAATATATTTATTTAATAAATATATTAAATAAATAAATTTATTTATTTATTTTTCTGTAATTCCTTACTCTCTGGAAGACTGAGCCCTCAAATTCTAGCTTTTTTTAGCAACACTTAACATAGATTTGTGTTTCCCCATCCCTGAAGGAAGGACAAAACCTTGGATCATCTTTTCTGCCTATTAATACCACTTTCCTCTTAACTTCCCCAACTCTGTCCACATTGTTTTAATCAGAACATACCTTGGTGAGCAAAGCAGCTTAGAGTACTACTCAGTTAGTGAGGCCCTCCACAACTTCGTGAGACCTGGTTTCAAAGTAAAGTATAAAAAATAGTGCCGGGGGTGCAGCGCGGAGGTAGAACACCCCTGGGTTCAATCCCTGGTACCGCAAAAAAAAAAGAATATTACTCAGTGGGTCTCCCTTCTCCCTGAGATCTCAACCCTAGAAATTCTTACTCCTGTGTTATCTATCCAATGCCTTCCAGTGGATATTCATATTCTTGTTATAATTTTTTATTATTATCAAATATGAAAATTATTCTTGGAAGAAAGACTTACCTGCCACAAACTAGTAATTCATACCCAGAAGTTTATCTCTCACATTTTATACCACCAAAAATTACCTATTAGACCTCTGGAGGAATGTCTTCCTCATTCTCTTCCAAAATATTCATCACTCCCTGGGCTCCTTTATGTGACTAATATTATGTGAATGTTTTTATTCTTCTGAAATTAATTTCCTCCTTAGAAGATAGTAATTTGACTTCTCAAGCACATCTCAAAGGTTTACATTTTTCATCCAGGTTCATGTATATCACAGCATCCTTTTCATTTCCAGAGTTAACAAGAAAAGATGCTGTTAGCCTTTATTTCTTCTGAAGCATCATGTAATTTATAAAAAAGATTTAGAAGAAGCTATGACTTGGGAATTTTTCCAATAATCTCAGACTTCCTGGAGTCAAATTTGAGAATCCTAACTCTTTTATTTTGTATAGGTCAAAGGAAAGATTAGCCTTTAACATGAACATAGGCACAAAACAGGTAAAAGTGGTTCATCCCAAAACAATTAGCTAGACCAATGGGCAACCAAAATGAAAGGCACTTACATAGGCTTGAAGCTGCTTTGCTTCATGGTACCTGCTGACTTCTTAAATATGAATGGGCAGGAGAATGAGAGAATTGTTAAGTATTTCTGTTTGCATAATTTTACTCAGGTCCAATGAACAAGCAAGACCCCCAAACATGAATATCAATAGATTACATTTCTATAAAATTATTTAATAATATATGCACATTTCCTTTAGTTTCATACAAATTTTCACATGACTTATCATATTAAAATTCACCATGACACTTTTGGGGTAGGAATCACCAGTTTGAAGTTAGATATAAAACTCTGAGATTCAGAAATTTGATATCTTGAGTACGGTCACTAAATCTAAATCTGGCAATTTTTTTCTAGACACTGTTTTCCAGGGTAATGGACATCTAAAATAAATTCTCTCTTTGGGGCTGGGAGTGTAGCTCAGCAGTAGAGTGCATGATTAGCATCAGGTTCTGGGTTCAATCCCCAACAATCAATCAATCAACCAATCAATCAATCAATCAATATCCTCTTTTCAAAACCCTTACTCTCACCTTTCTTAAACTATGTGAACTGTACCTTCTTATTTTGGAGATTGCTCACATAACAATAAAATAACAACCTGAATGGCCATAACAACAGCAACAAGAACTTCATTTGAATAAGTAAAATAAATTTCATATCCAAGTAGACTGGCTTCAGAGTTCCTGGTCCTAGCCTCTGTTATGAAACCTTCCCTTTGCATTGCCCCTGATCTCTGAGGAGTCTAATGCCCTTCTCAACCTTCTTCCATTCTCTACTCCCGTATCATTAACCAAAACAACTTACAAAAATGTTGTGTTTCTTTGTGATTGAATAAATTCTCTCCATCCCTAACAATATCAAGTTCTCCATCATCTCAGATCATAAATCACCAGACCATTCCTGCGCTGTTAGGTAATGGCTCTGATGAGTTCATTCACATCTTGGTGTGATAATTATGGACTATTAAGTTTTCCACTTGGGAGTCCATTTGCATTTTAAGGAGGGCCACAAACACTTCTCCAATGAACTGTGAAATGTGCAGCTTTCTAAGACTATTTCCAGCCAGAGGAGAGGAAGGGTTTAAGCATCTCTACAACTGCCTTATTTGAAAAAATAATAGATAAAGTAAAGGGAATTGGTACTTGAGGCTGGCAACAGGGGACAGGATAAACTAACACCTTATGATAGATGATGGTGACTCATACTTGGTCCAACAAAGAAAATTCCTGCCTACCATTCACCCCAGGAAAGATTGCTGCCCCTACTGGGATGCTTCTCTTCAGCAGATGTGCATCCTATTTTCAGGTCATTAACACAGCTGGACAAGGTTCCTGACATCCAGGATCCAGCCACCTGCCTTGAACTCACAGCTTCCTTGCAGGATTCTAGAATCTTAATTTGTCCTTTCATGGAAGGTTCATCTTCCTTTGTAAAGGTCTTCAACTAATTGGAGTTTAAAAACAAAAGTAAACAAAAAGCTTAGGAAAGATTTCCAAATGTTCAAATATCCTATCGTATGGGGTTTTTGTTTGTTTCTATATTTGTTTGTTATGATACTGGGGATTGAACCCAGGAGTCCTCTATCCCTGTGGTAGATCCCACATCTTTTTGTTTCTTTATTTAAGACTGGGTCTCCCAAAGTTGTGCAGGCCATCCTGGAACTTGTGATCTTCCTGCCTCAATTCCCTGAGTAGCTGGTATTACAGGTGTCTACAACTACCCCCAGCCCTACCTTAGCAAATTTAGGTTGCAAGCAGATAGAAGGTTCACATTCCTTTAAAGTCTATCTTAAATGGAGTGATGCATGATTATACACTTTTGAGAGACTCATTAAACATATGGATAATAATAATGTCCCTTCTTGATATTCACTGTTAAAGTTATTGGTGGTGATTTGACATCATTAAGATGAGAAAAATCCCTCTCTGTGGGATTCTGAACTGAGATATATACAGTAGCAACCAAGTAGAATGATGATGAAAGTGTTGTGTCTCTTAGTGATTGGGTAAGTTCTCTCCATTCCTATTGACGCATCTCTGGCTAAAGAGGTTTTTAAAAATGCAGCCCAGACTCAAGGCCTAAGTGTGAGGCTTTTTGTATCCTCATTGAATATAAAACTCTTAGTTCTCTCAGAACTAATGCTTGTATAAATTTCAAACTCAGATGCAGATATGGCAAGAGTAGACCTGCCCAGTACAAGCCCAAAGATTTTGAAGCTTCTGCTCGGGGCTGAGAAAACCAGAAACAAACAAACAAACAAACAAAAAAAAACATGTGAAATGTAATAGACTATCAACCTCCACTATTAAATGCTGGTCATTAAAATTCTTGGACACTTTAATAGGGTTTTTTTTTTTTTGCGGTACCAGGGATTGAACCCAGGGGCATTGTACCTCCGCGCTACACCCCTGGCCCTATTTTTTATCCTTTATTTTGAAACCGGGTCTCACAAAATTGCAGAGGGCCTCACTAAGTAGAGAGAGAGAGAGGGAGAGAGCTGAGGCTGGACGCGAACCCAAATCCTCTGGTCTCCGCCTCCCAAAGTACTGGGATTACAAGCTTGTGCCACCATGCCCAGCTTTAATAGAATTTGTAATACCTCCTCCTTTGTGTAAAAGCTAGGAAGGAATCATAGGACAAAGTTTAAAAAACATATTTTATTAAAAAGTAAGTCAAATGAGAATACATGGGTGTTTTATTTTTGTTTTCTTTCTCCATACATGACTTTCTCCATACATTCTACTTTCCCAGTAGAAAGGAGAGGAAAGCATAAGTATGAAATCTTTACTTTTCTACTAGTTTAATGGAGTTACAGAGCTTCTCTAAAACTTAATTTTCCTTTCTTCCACCTAATGTCTCAAGATATTTATCTGTTATATGAAGAATTATTATGCCTATTGACAAAAGGAGTATCAATTCTAAAACTGCATGCAAAGTATTCAGCACAGTGCCTGGCATATATTTTGTGGTTAAGACTTAGTGGCTTTGGAATCAGGTAGCTATGAATTAAATTCCTAGTCCACCAATTATAAACTGCACAACTCAGTTATTAATTTCTCTTTTCCTTGGTCTTCTCCTGTGCACCATGTAGATAAATAGGTAATACCATAGTGAGGACTTTATGGGATATAACACAGAAGTTTAATACAGGTACACATGCTCAATCAATAGTTGTTATTATTGATAACACTACTTGAAAACCGTTTTATACATTTTATAGTACGTGGGCTTTCTGTGTTCTCACCTGTATATTGTCAGATATGAGTTTAGGTGGGTTTAAAACAGGTAAGATTATATATGAAAGCTATGCAAAAAGTGATTTTAATACCTTTAAAGCTGATCACAGTTATCTTTTGGAATTTGCTAATGCAATATTTTAAAATCTTTATTGATTTTTGCAAAGCATAGTAAACTAAGGTCTGGAGTCGTACAGCTTGTATTAAAACCCAACTCCAGAATTTACAATCTGTGTAAACTTGAGCAAGATTTATCATCTCCATCTCTCACATTCTTCATCTGTAATAAGTGGATAATAGTATCCAATATATTAAGGTTTTTGTGAGGATAAAACAAGTTATACATTTAACTACTTAAAAATGTTAAAGATATAGTAACCTACTCCCTAGTATTAGGTACTCACATTTCATATTTCCTTCCCTTTGTGGATAGTATTTAATGAGTCCAATACACATGATTATGCTTCTACATGAATCAGTTAATTCAATTTTAAATTAATCTATGCTGTTTCCCATAGGCCAGATAAATGCTACTATTCATTTATTAGAAATTTTGATAAGTAATGAAAATATAGTACTCTGTGTGAGACTCAAATGGGATCAAGACATCTTTGATTTCTGATTGATTGAGTTAGTGTGTAGACTAACTGACCCAAAATTTAGTGATGGCCATTCACATAAGGACAAGTTGTTAACACAACTCTTGCCAAGATATAATGCTGCATGAGTTATATTTTAAGATTTAATTTATTTTAATATCTGATTATGTACTCCTCAACAGATACTATTGATGCCCCCAATACATCCTCTTAAATCTGTCTGAAAATCCAAATACATTTACCTTAAGGAGTTCGCACAAACCACACTTGCATGAAGGAACACAGCATAGGAACAATCAGAGGTTAAATTTCTGTAACCTTGTTTTTGTCCAGCAGTGTATGCACCACTTTCTGGAAAGGTTCTCTGAAGAATTTTTTGGCTTTGCCTAGCTCCCCTAAGACCAGAGCTCCCTCTGTCAGCTACAGGTGTGAATCCCTCTTTCTAACTTCCTTGATCCTTCTAAGAATTACATTTCCCTCCTTGCTTTTCATTCCCGCAACTCAATCCCATATACTTTCAGTTGGAAATCTTTGTCTTCTGAGGTTTCTCTCTCATTTCCTTGCTTCGGAATAAGCTGAACTTTCTTCTAAAGGAGATGAATATAATAACACTGTATCTCTTTCCTGTGTTGCTTCCCATTCATTTATTCAAAGCTGCCCTATTTGCTCAAATCATATGGTCTTGATTCTTGAAGGGACTAGGTACTTATTCACTTAGAACCCATGTAAGTAAACAATAGGAGGGATTTCTTATAGGCTTTTTAAAAGACTCTTTTACAGAGATAAACTAAGAAATCTTGGTATTGAATGGGGATTGTGAACATTTCCCATAAAATCCAGGGATTATTTTCTGCCCATCGCCTGCTCGCTGTTTTACTGTTTGTTTCCGTGCATGTAGCCGAGTTCTCACAAGGCATGCCTGGACTGCATCTGCTTGCATAAAACATGATGCTTTACCTCAAACAATGCTGGAATACATTACATAAATTTCCCTTTGATATCCAGTATGTTTTCTACTCTAATAGAATTTGAGCAGAATCACATTTCCTTTCCCTACAGTGTTCCTGATGTGCTTCATAACTCTCTCTTCTGTGAATCCAATAACCATCTCCAAGCCATTAGAAAGGATACTTTTCAATGACGGGTGGAAGTAGCTCAGTAGGGTAGAGCCAAAGATGATCTAGCATCTAGCATGTAGTTATATGATAGCATAAAAGGATCACAGTTCAAAGGGCTAGGAAGTGCTACAATCAACCTTTTTCAACACAAATTCTTACAAGATGGAACATCCTGTTATAATGTGGAGTGAACCTCCAAACCTCTCTTATTCCAAGCCTGGTTGTAACTATTTCAAGTTGTTGGAGTTCCTCCTATAGAAGATACTGCAGTGTGATTTATCTTGAATGTACTCTCAGGCCTTTCAACCTTTAACAGAGGCAAACACTCTTTGTCAGCTTCTCTTGCAACTAAGAGTGGTCAAAAAGATATAAGTAGACATCTGTTCTCAGAGCACCTTGGAAAGCTTTTGCTTTCCTGACCAAAAACAAACACATAGGCACTACCCTTTAACAGTTGAATGTTTCTGTGATACCTGAATCCAATAATGGGTATGATTATATGAATAGTATGAGACTCATTCCATTTCTTTATATTTTATTCAACAATCCCCATTGTTGATCATGAGAGCAAGACCATGGGGATTATATACCCTCGTATTGTTGAAATGGAAAATCAATGTCAACTCTCTCCCTCCAGATATCTTGGTATATAATGGAAAATAAGTTAATAAAACATCCAATTTATTTAAGCTAAGTGTATTATTTGTTTGGCTCATTTTATTAACTGCAATGAAAAAGTATCTGTTACAACAGCTATTCCTTCCTAAGTAGAACTAACTTGAAATATCTAGCTTAAAATCAGAAGACTATTATGGCTTTTACAGTCATTATTCTAAATACTATGGCTTGATTCAGTACTTGGGTAGTCTCAGCAAATCAAAACCTAATGTTCTGGGAAGGCATGTGTTAGAGAGAACTTCAGATCAGAGAGTAGTCTCTGCTTTCCTTACACTTGGTGATCTTGGAGAAACCAGATCACACACTGGGCCCTCAGCAATTCAAGATTAAGTTTGAAGTTACATAAGCTCCAAGTCCTGAAGTTTGACAATTTCATCTCAGCACCTAGCATGCACTACAAGATTTTAATTTCCAGATGATCTCCCTGGCAAGATAGTTGGTGAAATAGCCCCCTGGTACATGCACATGCCTATGCTACTGTGTGGTTGATGCCTTTCATTGTTGGCATTCATTTTTCTGAATCTCATTTTTCTCATCAGCATGAGATCATGGGTAAATAAATCAGAGATCATGTTTTTGTGGCTTTTAGAAAAGATTCAGTCTGCAATCATGTTTCTTTTATAAATTTTGTTCTGTTTGCTTGAAAAGAAATGGAACGAGTCTCATGCTATTCATATGTCTGGGTTCTATTTTGAAAAATCAGTCTTTGGCAATACTGAGCCCACATTTTTTACAAAAATAATATCATGTAAAGGTCCTGCTGCTGATTTAGAGCAAGCCCATGACCTCTGCTCACCACACTAACCAGCAGACCCACATCACTGATTTAAGTTATATATTTGGCAAACGAGTTATTTGGATTTTTAAGCCTTGAAATTTAAAAAAAAAATTGCTAAGAGCCTTTCTAACTCTAAAATTGACTCCAAAGACATCAATGTGGCAAGCTGAATATATTAAACCATTAGAGGAACTGGTTCATAGGCTGTAGGAGATGAGGTCTTAAGCCCTTCAGGCTCTAATATTCTAGCATTCTATGACAAGCTAAGTCATTCCTGAGACTTTGATGTATTACTTGACACGTCATGGGGTGAACTGGCCTTGAGCTGGTCTTAGAAGTGACTAAAGGGAGAAGTACTTCACTTGTCACCATTGATCAGGGATGAAAACATTGATAGGTGAAAATCAGGGGTTGCAGGTACTCACTTCCCTGCAGTTCTAAATAAACACAATCAGTCTACCCAGGGCTAAGCAAGTGTTTCTTAAGGCATGTTTGTAAATGTGTTTATAAAGCAAGAACCTCCAATCCATCAGCCCTCAAAGAGCTAATCAATATATTCCAATCTGATCTCAGAGAAGCTTTGCCGCTGGGAAGTTTAATTTATTTCAACTCATGGCCATGAAAAAATGAGCAGCCAAGATATTTTGACAAAATAGAAAAAGTGGACAGTGTTGTATCCAGCACCAGTTCCATTTCAATTTTCTATTTTATCTGAACAAATCACCTCACTGAATGGAATGACCATGAAATCCAGTCAGGCATGGGGCTAGTCTATGGGCCTAGAAAGAAAGTGTACAGAATGCAGTCACAACAGGCATCTATACTCACAGCCTGTGCTCTCTGCAAAAGCATTTCTTCTAGAGAGGAAACGGGAAGCCTGGAAAAGGGTTTTGGTATGTAATCTACTAGATAAATTTCCTTTTAACGGCATTTGTATCTGGATATAATCACTTCCCATAGCCAGGGTGTTTGCCCCTGAAAAATAAATTCCCCTGATGTCTGTAAGGGATGGATATCAAGTGCCATTTCCCTTTTAGAGTTTGGCACAGTAATGACATAAATAAATCCCAGGAGAGTATTTCTTATTTTTATGCACCCGAAATAGAATCCAGGTCTCTCATATACTGAAAGACAGCATAGCTTTCTGGCTGGCCCCAAGGGAAATATGCAGAGTGGCAGAAATGGAAATGTGTTATCTTGGGAGCCCTGCTATATTGCAGGCTGCATCTGTGGCATATGTTAGCATAAGTGATACATCACTCCCTACTCCTCTTATGCAGATTCAATAAATAATAATGTCCATTGTCTTTAAAAATGCAAAGAGATAGGATCTAGAAGACAAAAGATAAGGTAGAAAAGAACTCAAGAAGGCTAATGGAAAGGAAGCACTTTTAAGTAGGATATGATTTAGTTTATCCAGAAAATGGCAACAGGAGTTCAAGAAGAGCTCTAGAGACATTAGTTGAACATAAGCATCTAGACAGACAGACCTCATTTCTACCAGAAGCTGAGGTAGAAAAGGCATGAGTTCTGATTTCTTCCTGAACCCTAATCGGAATACAGTTGAATCAGGAAAAAAAAAATCACGGAACTGAAGATGGTAACTGTGACCATGAAAAACAGTGATTCTTTTTTCAATAAATGTACTTTTATTAGTGCATTGTAATTATACATTATAGTAAGGTTCAGAATTATAGGAACATACATGCTCACAGCACTTGGAATGTTTACCTTCATATCCCTCTTCACTCCCTCCCCTTCCTGTACATGAGATTGGCATTGATAATTTTGTATATGTACCTTTTGAAGATTAATGAAAATGCCAATACAAGAAGACATTTTAGGAGTTACAAAAGCAGAAGAAGAAACACTGGAATCAAGACAATAATAAGACTAGTTCTAGTCACCACACTACCACTAATCTCCAATGTGAATTAACTTCTTTGCAATTGCATTCCTTCATCTCCTAATCAAAATCATCTAATTGACAGTTTTTCAATGTTTTATTTTAGAAATGTTGTCATCCTCATCAGTGATCTCCCATACAGTCGACATCTGCATTTCTCTATATTTTAATACTAGTATGTTGGATAAATGAGTTAATTTTTAGAATTTTGGGGGGAGCCAGCATAGTGATGGAAGCCTATAATCCCAGCAACTTGAGAGGCTGAGGCAGGAGGATCACAAGTTCAAGGCCAACCTGGACAACTTAGCAAGACCCTATCTCAAAGTAGGGATATAGTCTAGTGATAGAATCTCCCTGTGTTCAACCCCCAGAACTGAAAAAAAGAAGCTGGGTAGGCTATTCCCATTTTATAAATTTAAACCTTTATAATTATATTTCACAAGTAAAAGATTCCTATTTTTGAATGTCATGATTGCAGTTCATATAGCATTTATTTATGCCATTTATATTCTCCAAAAATATCTAACCTTATGCATAAGTTTCTAAAAGTTAACACAGCGTGACCTGAAAAGATCACTCTCAGAGTGACCTGCTGTAATACACACTTTGTAAAAAGGAGAAATGCATTTGTGGCGCTAAGTGTGAGTTCTCAAGAATCTATTCACTGTCCACTTCTACATAAGTAGTTATGGTTGACTACTTATTCAGAGAGTGCTATATTGCTTGAACGCTCTCTGATCAGTCTACTGCTTTCTAGATAGTTTAAATTACAACAAAACTTACATTATGTTACAATGTAGTGCTCTTTTGGTAAAAATATCTAAAATGATACTAAAATTATACAAACTAAATGGCATTCAAGCTTAAGGAAATGATACTTGTCATTTTAGCTCTGTCAGAATGTTATTAAACAATTATATCTGGTTTTTTTCACTCTGTTCTTAGAGGATGGGGATTAACTAGAGAAGACCAAGCAAGAAGAGTAACCTAAAGGGCAGGAAATAAGTCATCTTAAAAAAATTTTTGAAGCCAAGTAAATTTATGATTTCTACCTGCTAGCATGAGTAGTCTCATGTGAAGGAAAACTTACAGGAGGAAATACATATGAATGAAAGGGGAATAAACTTTAGCTCTTTGTGGAACAAACAAAAGGACAGCAAACCAATTTATTGAACATGTACTAGGCAAGGTATTAAATTTTGCACTTTGGTTTAAAGAGAGGTGGCAAAAAGATACATGATTCCACACTTCCGGTCTCTTGTTCTTTGGGGAAAGAGATAAGTTGGTAAATACCTTTGTTAGGACTTCAAGGGTAGGCCTAAGAGATCTTTACATAGGAGATTATGCATTATTTTAACAAGCAAACAAAAAGTACAAGATACTGTAGATATCATGTTTTGGCTCTGCCTTCACTTTAGATCTAAGACTAGAAAGTGTAGACAATTTTATGAGAAGCAGAAGAACAGCTTATCATTAATGGATAAATCTGGGCTTCAATTACCACCCCCTTTAACCCTATACTGAGTGTCCATGGCACCTGCAGAGGAAGCCTCATTAGATCAGTTTGCCACATCTAACTGGTAGTGCCACCACTGGGAACAGTTTTATAACAAGTCGCCACAGAAGTATTTGTCCCTCTTTATGTGCAGCATGGATAGCCTATATTGATCCCTTGGACAATTAAGTTGTGAGCAGGAAAACAGAGTTGATTTCATCTAACACAAACCCCACAGGTTTCTTCAATATAATTCAGAGAGAATCGCCAGGTTCATTTTCAACAAGTGCAATATTTTGCCTCCTTTTCCTATACCAGCCGAGATCTTCCCACAGCCTCTCCTAAGGGAAGAGCTATTACTGCTTCTGCTAAGAATGAGCCCAGGATGTAGACTGGGCTATGCTTTAGAAGGCAAGTTTATTCCTCCTTAAATGAAGCATGTTACTTCCCTATTATTGCATTTCTTTCTCAGCCTTTGGTATACTCTGCCCCTGGGGCAGATTGCTCATCTTATATCTTTTCCTTTCATGGTAAAGAGCTGGTGGTATAAATGGGTTGAGAGATTTTTTTTTCTCTCTTATCACAATGTGCCAACTTTGTTCTTAGAGGAAAAATACATGGGTAAGATTATATAATGGTGATTACTGATGACTTGATATTTCAGAATCCCTGATCATAATGCCACCATTATATGATGTTACCTATGTGTTTGTCCTCAGAGAACAAAGTTGTCCCATTGTGATAACTCTTATAAGATTACAAAAACTTCTGTGAGAAAAATGGGAATGATGCATTAATTCTAATTGGAAACATCTGGGAAAAAGTTTTCAGGTATGTCTGACTGAGTTTGTCTATTGATGAGATCACTTTCCTTTATGAAACAATCCCTAAAAGGGTTTCCTAAGTTCCTTAATATGTATATATTAAGCTATATATTAAGCTATATATCTACTTTCACTTTAATATTATCTTTTATAATATGATAAGTACTAATAATTTTACTAGCTACAAATATTTAGCACTATTAGGTAGGCAGGCACTGTTCTAGGGTTCCTTCAATTAATATTAGAGCAAGCATGGAGTAGCTATTATTATAATGTAAATCTGAAGCTTGGGAATAATTGTCCATGGTTACAAAGACACTGTATTGGTTATCTACCACTGCTACATAGCCAATCATCCCAAATCCAGTGGCATTTATGAAGACCATTTTATTATTTTAACTCTCATGCCTTTGGCAGTTGTCTGGGTTCAGCTAAATGGTTTTCTATTTGGTTTCGCAGGCAGTTTACACCTGATATTGGCTGAGGCTATAATCATCTCTAAGGCTTTTCCACTTATATATCAGGTCCCTGTGCTGGAAGACTCGATCAGCTGAGAACTAGAACACATGGGATTCCTGGAACATCTGTCTCTAGTTTATTTGATCTCTCCTTGTGGTCTTCCCAGCATGTAGGTTTGGAGTCGTCATACTTCCTGCCTGGTATATGCCCTGAGAGAGGTGGTCAGAGCCTGAATCACCTTCAGTGACCTATCCTCAGAGGTCACAGGGTGTCACTCTTACCACCTTCTATTCTTGTAACTGAGTTATTAAGCTCTGCCCATTCTCAAGAGAAGCAAATTAAATTCAACCTTCTGATGAGAAGAGTCAAATAAGTAAGTGCTAAATCTTTCATTTGAATTCAGGTCTTCCTGACTCAACACTTGTTCTTGGCTCTATTGGCTACAATTTCTTGAGTGACTCTGAAGAGTATCTAAAGAACACTTGTCCACTTAACCTTAACACTCGTCAACTAAAGTTAGAGATCTAGTCCATATGATCTATTTAGGTCTTTATCTCTGACATAATGTACAGTGTATGTTTTTAATACTAGAGAACCTTTGGGAATTGTTTGAAAAATCCTCAATTTCTTGACACATTCCTGAGTTCAACTAATATCTCTCTTTTTCTTCCCCTCCCATTCATTCTCCTTTGTTTTTAGCATATATAATTTGTAGCATATCAGAGAAGTTTTAACTTTTTGACAAGGCTTATACTCAACCCAACAAAAATTAATTTTCATGTAAAATTCCCCAATGGGTCAGTTTCTTAAAATTCAGGATCTATTTCATCAACACCATTCCTTCTGACAACTAATGTTCTAATCCCATCACAAAAGTAATCAAGTTTCCGTTGGATGATTTATTCTCTACCCAGCCAGCCTGCTTATGGTTCATGGCTCTATGATCACTGAGCCACTAGACACTTTCCTGGTTCTTTATATTTGTCATGGCACTTTGCTGAACCGTGAATTTCTGTGAAAGACTGAGACAATTGTGACTGGATACCTTTCCCATTTGAAACTACCCAGCTACTCTAGTGTCTGGCTTTGCATACATTTCTAGAGGATTACCAAAATTTCCATTTGGTATGGAAATAGAACAACAAAACCACAAGTTAAATGTATCAATTATCTCCTTCTTTCTGCATAAGAGATAATACAGAGGATAAATGGCATCTTTACCACTTTTCCACTTTTACTAACACCACACATGTCTTCTTCTATTGATGTCTCTCCCTTGAAATCTTGTTGAGATCTCAAGACCCTGATGGAATCTTACACTCTCCACTGGCAGAGACTTTACAACTTAGTTTAGGATGCCTGCGTACCACGTGAGGGAGATTTTGCTTGGAACTCAGAGCCATGGATTTGAGTAAATGCTTGCATGCCAGTGAATATATCTGAACATTAAATGTTTCATCAGAGAAATGAGGAAAATTATTTCTCAAAGCCTATCTTACAGGGCTATTGTTAATGAATTCATATGATATTTCTTACCCTTTGCTAAGCCACTTCTCTTATTGGTTGAACATAAGGTTAACATATTTTCCGTCAATGTAACTTCAAGATTTAAAAGGACTTAAATACCAATACATGAAAAGATGATTTGTATATGTGTGCATTTGTGAGGTGTATGTGTATAATTCTACTCATCCTCTAGAGATTTTGGTATGCTAACTTTTCATAAAAATCACAGACCTAAAGGTTTCAAAAAAGTTTTTTAAAATGATAAATGATAGCTGGACATGGTGATGCATACCTGTAATCACAGTACTTGGGAGGCTGAGACAGGAGAATCACAGGTTTGAGGACAGCCTCAGAAACATAGACTCCTGGCAACTTAGTGAGACCCTGTTTCAAAATAAAAAAAATAAAGGGCTGGGGATGTAATTCAAAAGTAGAATGCCCCTGAGTTCAATCCTCAGTACCAAGAACAAAAAAAAAATGTATACAAATACAAACTTTCAAATACTTTATAACCACAAAAACTTTGTAAGGTAGAACTTTACTATCATTTAAAGTTGGAAAATTCAATGTAAAATTATAATAAGCAGCAGAGCTAGAAAGCAAACACTGCTCTGAACATGGATTTATAACTAGTACTAGTCCTTCTCAGAATATTTATCATTGCCTATACCCATCATATAGAATCTCAAGCCAGAATATGAGTTCTTGATGTATCTTGTTTTTGTTTTCCCTAGAGAATTAGACTCATCTCCCATATGGATTGTAAACTTCTTGAAAAGAAAATGTATCTCTACTTTCATCACTTCTAGTGCTACCTTGTTACTGAATAAGACATTACTCCTCAATAATTTGTTCCAGTTTTCTTTTTAAATGTATGATGGGCATATCCCAAACTTATGATTATGTGCATGAGTTCTACTATCCTACCAAATGTGTGGAAAGATACCCAATTCTCTGTAAAAATTAGTTTTTATAGCATAGACAGGACAGGACAGATAATTAAAGTCTGTGTTTAGTGCTCAATCATATCACATTAATTGATATCTGAGTAGTGGAAGAGGCATTTCAGGCCAGGCAAGTGTAGCTTTCAACACTATCCTTTTGATGAATGAAGAAGAAAAATGTTCACAGTGTATCTAGAAGATGAGGACTTCACATGCATTGATAGCTTCAGAAAAATAAACCTTAAAAATTTTTGAAGAGCCAGTTTTACAGATACATAAGGCTTTTCATGGCCTCCCAGTTCTCTTTCAAAAATTAAAGAAATATTTAATCAACCGTTTCCTTAAGCTATCTCACACAGCCATTTATCGCGTGCATTTCATGGGTTCCCATTTCCTTGACAGAGCTAAGAATAAGAACTACCTTTCTGTATCCTTTCAATATCATCCCAAAAGATTAAAAGGGAAATTTCTATCAATTGATAAAGTGAAGATAGGGAATAATTATCAAATTAACTTTTAAATAAGTACAAAATGACAGCACTTTTCATTTCCAACGTGTTACTCATTTTATGACATGTTAAATAGATTGTTTGGCTTTGTTTTCATAGGCAAATAAATCTGGTGAGGTCTACAGAGACCCATAATATGGGTAAGAAAATGAAGATAGAAATAAGAAGAATGGTTTGAAACAACTTGTGAAGTTAGAAGTGAAAGAGAGCAGACATTTCAGCAGTGTAGAAAGCAACTAATATCTGATAAATGCATATTTCATGCTAAATAACTGTGAATGAACACATAATATATACTATCTTGTTTAAACCTTATAATTCAGACTCAAATTAAATCTCTCCACCTACTCTATTCAACAGGAACCTCTGAGACTTAATATATATTATACCTCTTCATGCTAATACCAATGTCCACCAAAATGCAGATAGGACAATTATTTCTGGCCATGGATTATTAACAGTAAAACATTGCAACAATTGAAAAAATGGATTTTTTTCCAAATATAAATAAGAGATTCACCCATAAAAATGAGACAGGGTAATTGTCAATTTGGCCAGGCCGAATTACCTGTTCCAAAAATTTCCCTTCGTCTGTGTTTTAGGTTAGGATGTGCCACAAAAGACATCGTCACTTAAGATCTGGAGAGCAGAAGAGAAACAGAAGGCATTTGGACTTTAGTCTTCAACAACAGTATGAGAAAGTACTTTGTAGCTGGCACGTGTAGTCACTCACCCTTTGTTTTACCTTCTTGGCATGTGGTCACAGCCAGGTGCCACTGCTCTAGCTTTTCCTGGATCCTCCTTCAGTTTTTCCCGCTTCTGGGCCAGGTGTGGGTTTAGGTCTACGGTCAAGGGCATCAGCTTCTCCCATAGAACTCCACTCTGATATCACCTCCGGGAGCAGTGAGAAGTGACCTAGGCTCATACCATCCTCATGGTTTCCATCTCATGTTCAAAGGCTCCAGCTTATCTTTGTTCTTCTCACTTGACATCTGTTTTATCTTCCTTAGACAAGACTCCTAGAGAACATACTTAACCACTGCCACAAATGGGCAAAGTCACATCCCTTTAACAAATACATCCTTGTAGTCCAGATTCTCCGATTGAAACCTACTATCTCGGCACTGAGAGAGAGTCTAGAAGAATGGTATTTTAAGGGTGTGCCTTCTGGGCTCTTGTGTTATCTGCTTTGTTCTAATCTGACTACAAGTAAAGGTCCTAATGACTCCCCTTTCTAATGGTTAAGGGGAAATTAGTAATCCATGCCATGCAGTAGCAAAGGTTTAATGCAAATTATGATCTGCAGATACCAATAATCACAAGTCTATAGTAAACAGGGCTCTCAGTGACTAAATATGTGTTATCATAGATTATTTAAGTAAAAATAAGGCATATAATGGCATACAACTGCACTTGGAACTTAGAAAAATGATCACAGAATTTTAACATACCAGCTAAGGTCCTGTTTACAGACCTGAATTTATCTTTGTCTCTTTTAAGGGGAAACAACAACAGCAACAAACAACATAACTCTTGTGACCACAAGGCCCTGATTTCTGAAAACCAGCTCCAAATTTAATCCTGCAGGGGGCTGACTTACAAAGCAAGTTGGATCCCCAAGTCCCAGTTGGTCTCTATTATTAATGTTTAGGCATTAATTGGGGAGGAATAAGACCCTGAAATTTTCAATGGGGCATGTGGGCATATTTCAATAAAGCTGAGGATTTTGAACCTCTAAGTTTTAAGCAGGGTTCTTTGACAGTAGAAGACTCTCCCTCCCTTTGATGAAGTAGCTATGGAATGGTCTTCAAATGTCCAATGATTCTACTCAGCTACAACCCACACCATCTCTCCTCACTTGTAATTCTATAAGCATCCCCAAGTCTGAACCATCTCTCCTCACTTGTAATTCTATAAGCATCCCCAAGTCTGGCAGTAAACACCAGAGAAGGTGAGACAAAGTATGACCCATAAGCAGGCAGGATGCTCACCAAATCACTGGTTTTGCCAATAATGATACCGTTGACCTGTAATTTGAGGCTCTCACCTGGCTGCTCTGGGCTTCTCATGCCAGAGAATCAACAAGAAAAAATGGGGTAACTATAGTGGCCAGAGCCATTGATCCTGACTATCATAAGAAATTGGGTTGTTATTATGAAATAGGGGTAAGAAGAAATATGCTTGGAATGTGGGAGAAACTCTGGGTCAACTCTTAGAATTCCCATGTCTGTAACTAAAGTGAAAAATTTTTAAAAAAAGGTTACAATAATCCAGTGCAGGTAGGACTGTTAGTGGCTGAGACCTTCCAGAAATGAAGGTTTGGATCGCCCAGGGAACCACAACAAATTGAGGAGTTTGCTAAAGACAAATAAAATATGAAATGAGTAGTGGAAAAAGGTGGATATGTAAATACCAGAGATGACCACATAACCATAGTTAGACAGATGAAGACTATAAATATCCCTTCCTTATTTTGATATAGGTATATATATATTATGTACGCATGTGAATAACATTTTTGTTTACTTTCTCTCTCCCACTCCCCACCCATATAATATATATCAAAGGGAGAGTGTAACTCAGCTAGAAGAACAATGAACATCATCCAAAAACTAAAACATGGACTTGAACCTTCTTTGGGGGAAAGGATTAGCATGGGTTAATTATAGAAGATAGTCCTCTAATGTTGGGAATCAACATAAATGTGAATTTGCTAATGTGACATGGGTGGACTATGGTAGCATTGTGATGAATCCACTGTTTCCCACACTTTTGTTCTTTGTATGTTTCCAGTTAGGGTAGATCAAAAGAGATTTTTTTACAAGATTTGATGGGCAAAAGTGAAGTAGTATTTTATATTTATATAATGCTTAGAAGCATTATATATGTGTGTGTATGCATGTGTGTGTCTATATTATATATAATGTTTATATATATATGTGCATATATATATGTGTAAATATATATATATACATATATATATATATATATATATATATAATTGGAAGGCTGGGGCAGGGGTTTATATTGTCCACACAGATGATCATTAAGGGCCCCCTAGTTATGTTTTAACCATCTCTTATTTCTTGTGCAATGCTTTGGTAATAGTAACAGTATAACTTACTAATATAAAATAATAATTAACAATAATTACTCTGAGTCTTAGTACTTAATTTTTAACAGGGAGATAATTTTAGCTACTTAAGGACTCATTGTGAAAATAGAAAGTATAAATATAAAACTTAATATATAAAGTAAGTGCTCAGTAGTGATAACCATGATTACCAATAATAAATACTTGTATGTTTGACAATTAAGATTTCTAAACTGTTTTTACCATACATTCACTTTTTAACCTCCATAAAATCTATTAGGACCGGGTGTAGTGGTGCATGTCTGTAATCCCAGTACTTGGGAGGCTGAGACAGGAGGATCCCAGGTTGGTGGCCAGTCTCAGCAACTTAGCGAGACCGTTTCAAAATAAAAAGTAAAATAGTGCTGGGGGTGCAGCTCAGAGGTAGAATGCCTCTGGGTTCAACCTTTAGCACACCCCCCAAAACAAAAAAAATAAAAACAAACTGTATTCCCAGTAATTGGGGAGGCTGACACACGGGGATCACAAGTCCAAAGCCAGTCTTGGAAACTTCAAGAGACCCTGTTTCAAAATAAAAAAATAACAAGGGCTATTTTTGTAGCTCAGTGGTAGAACACCTATGGGCATACTCTCCAGTATGACAAAAAGAAAAGAAACTGTTAGGAGTAGGTACATTTTATCATTGACATTATTATTACTATTTTTCTCATTTTAAAGACACATATGAAATATCTTCGAGGGGCTCATGGTGGTACACACCTTGCTACTTGGGAGGCTGAGGCAAAAAGATCATGAGTTTGAGGCCAGCCTGGGCAACATAGTAAGACTTCATCTCAAAAAAAAATAAAATAAAACTTTAAGTGCTTGGCCAAGGGCCATTTGACTTCTAAAACATTTGAAGCAGCCCAATACATTGGCACTGAGTTTAGAACTCAAACTCATGTGGAATATTTTGCCTCCACGAAATGCAAATTCCCTGTTTATTCTGATGCCAGAAAATGTCAAAAGCAGAAACAAACGTGTTGATTCTCTCCTCCGACCGCCTTGCATTCTGACACTTCCTGCTTTGATGCGCCGTTCCTGGTCATATTTGATATAGCTGCGCAACATCTTTTTTATGTCAAGGCCTTGCTTCAAACACTCCATTGCCAGTTTGACTTGTCAAAAGTTGGAGAGAACACGTTTTAAGCATTCAGCAAGCATTCTTCTGAAAAGAAAAACCACGATTTCTAATGAGCATTTGAGAGCGCAGTGGATTGCAGTGACTGTTTTCTAAGATCTGTCACAAATGATTTACTTTTATTAGTTTTAATGGCCCTCAGCTACAGGCATGGAATATAAGTGAAAATTAAGATATTTTTCACGAGATGAAAATAGATTCAATCAGAGAGCATGTTTTCCTCCCCCACCTCTTCCTATTAACTTATTTATTTTATTTTATTTATTTATTTACTTACTTTTTGGCAGTTGATTCTGGCTGAGAGAAAATCACTGTGAGAGATGAGAACACAGGGGTGTTCTTCCATGAGAACAAAGCTCCCTTGTATTGGCAGCCTCTCTGTTAATTGTATATAAACTGGTTGATCTGCCAAGCTCAGAGTCAGGATGGCAGAGAAAGGGGCTAATGTGGCAAAATGGAATTTTATGCTGGGTAGAGACAAGGAATTAATATTTTTATTCCTAACTAAAGATTTGTCTTCTGTGCAGGTAAGTACAGAAACAACCATAAGACCTATCTATTGCTTCCAATTCGTAATGCCTTATACTGTGGCTCCTGCCTTTTTACATTGTGGCATTTCTTTGAGAGTTTTAGTTTTCCTTTTCTTTTCTGTCACCTGTCATTCACTGGGAAGGTGTCTATTTTATTCTTCATGACGTAAGTGCCTTTCTCAAGCAGTTGAATGGTTCTGACCATCTCTCCCTTTGCCCATGTGTGTGTAGAAATCAGTGTATGGAAAATAATGATGAACCTGAGGTCTTCTGTTGCAACGGTCCAGCTCTACTATTTCTCTATCCTCTGTGTCAAGGAAACTATGTGTGTTGAAAAGTAGCCAGCGGGAACAGAGTTAGGAATACTGGAGTTTATCTTGCCTTCGCCATTCATTCACTAACTTTAGAACCTTAGGTAAGCCATTCCAGTTCTCTTTGTCATGCTTTCCTTAATTTCAATGTGTAAGTCTTTGGGAAGAACAAGTTTACATATCTGAATCAACCAAAAAGAACCAAATTCTTGCCTTCATGGAGATTACCATCCATGGTGGGATGACAACGGTGAAGCCATAAATAGAACTCAAGATTAAATTGCATTGTGAATTAAAAGACAAAATTATTATATAAGTTTTTCAGGCTTTCTTGCACACAGTGCAGGCTGTATGACTTACACAGCAGAAATTCATTTTCTCACAAGCCTGGAGGCTGGAAATGTGAGATCATAGCATCAGCCAGCCTAGGTGCTTCTATGGCCTCTCTCCTGGCCTGCAAATGGTTGTCTTATCCCCCATGTCCTCATTTTATCTTCCCTCTGGATCCTTCTGGGTCCTCATCTCCTCTTCACATAAGAATACTGGCCATTTTGAATTAGGGCCCCTTCTAATATCCTCAGTATTTCTTTAAATACCCTGTATCTCAATACAATCATCTCCTAAGGTACTGGGGATTCACTTTAACATGTGAATTTTGTGAGGACAATATTCCCTCTGTCATAATTATTATGAAAGGAAAATCTATAAGAATAGGGAGTGTTGGGGACTGGTTTGGTATTAATGGGGTATTGAGTATAGGCAGGAATGAGATGGTGACTTGTAGCAAACTATGAAGTGACGGGGCAGAGGCATGGGCTCTGTGGATGTCTTGTAAGAGTGTGATAAACCAGAGGGAACAATTGGAACGTCCTGAAGCAGGAAGGACCAGGGACATCCAAACATCAGTGGAGTGACCACTGTGACAGTAAGAGAGAGCTGTGATGTGGCCAGGGACATAGAAACATACTCTACCTCTGAGGGCTTTTTGTGAGGAAAATGAACTGGCTTTTCCTCTAGGAGAACCGGAGAGTCATCGGAAGTACATAGCTGAAGGGTGATCAGACTGGGCCTCCGGTGTGCTTGCTTAGCCTACTGCCTTGGGAATAGACTGTGGACTGGTGTTTCTCAACCTGGACACCATTGATACTTTGGGCCAGAAAATTCTTTGTTGTAGGAGCCTGTCCTGTGCCTTGTAGGCAATTTAATACCATTCCTGACATCTACTCACTAGATGCCTATAGTTCCCTGCCTGCCAGTCATAACAACCAAAAATATCTCTCAACATTGGCAAGTCCCCTGCAGGAGGATCAATCACTCTAGCTGAGAGCCACTGCTGTAGGTGAAGCAGAGGAAAAGCTCAAAGACCATCTTAGAAATCACTGTAATAATTCTGGCTCGAAAAAATTACCTTGAATCATCATGGTAGCATTCTGGGTATTTCAAAGACAGAGCCAACAAATTTGAAGGTTACAATGAATAGGATGCATGGTATAAGAGAAGACTCAAAATGGCTCTGAGTATTGTGCTTTGAACTACAAAAGGACGGATTTATCTCTTACTCAAACAAGGAAGGCAGTGGATAGAGCAGGCTCAGATGGAAAAAGACTGTTCATACAGGGTAATAGGAAGGAAGGCTACTTACACAGATAATCACATTGCTATGTGGGTAAAGGATGTGACTTTGTGAAAATGTCTTCTAATTTATTTTTACTTTTAAGTTTCCAGCACTGCAAAAAGATGAAGAAGACAATGAAGATGAAGAAGATGAAGACGGAGAAGAAGAAGAAGAAGAAGAAGAAGAAGAAGAAGAAGAAGAGGAGGAGGAGGAGGAGGAGGAGGAGGAGGAGGAGGAGGAGGAGGAAGAGGAAGGAGAAGAAGGAGGAAGGTCATCACCAACTGAGAGTGAGGTTGGGACAGGAGGTGTTGGAGGTTTTAGGATGAAAACAAAGATATGGCTTGGAATTTGAGGAGAGTGTATGTTTCCATAGGATATATTATCGATGCAATTCCAAAAATGAATTTCAGTAGTCTCTCTAATAAGTATTGAGAATAACTCTTAATGACATAATTCTATATATCTCATGGAATATTTACCTAAAAATACAAAGTTAATATGCTGTTGGGTCTGTCTACTTTTCATTATTTTGTGTCTGTCAACTTTTCTTTATTTTGAGTCATACAGACAATTTTTTTGTAAAAGTCACAATAGCCTCTGTTACTCTGGAAATGAATTTACTTTCATAAGAAGGGTAGATGGTAAGATTAGGGCAAAGTAGTATTTGAGATGAGTATCCATAATTAAGAACCATCTCTGAGGAAGAAGTTGTCAGCTAACTCTGGGAAATGGTGTTGGCTTCCTGTCTTACATTACAAATGGAAATAATTCCACTGGAGTCAGACTTCTATTAGTGCCCAGACCATCCCCTCATGAAGTCCTATTATTATTGATTAGAAATGATAATTTTTTCCATAAGATGCTTCTGAAAATGTTCCCTGATCCTAGATGAGCCTCTGCCATGGAATATGGTCCTCTAAGCACAGAAGATCACAAGAGGCTACTGAAGCATGGGCTGAAGCCCATCCTCTGGTCTGAGAGCTCTTGGACAATTCATGCCTGGTTTGCATTTCTGAAGCCCTCCCTGACCATGCTACCCTTTTGTTACAATTCCAACCTACAGTGGCCTTCTCTCTGCCCCTCTGGTATACCATCTCTTTCTCTCCTTAGTGTTTTTATAGGTATGTTCTCTGCAAGTTCTATCCCCATCATTGAAAAAAGAAGAAGAAAAAAAGAAAAAAATACTTTTTAAAAATCTCTAACATAGCAGTTCCTATGTGCCAGAAATGGTCAATGTGCACTGTAAATATTAACTTATATTGTAAATATCAACTTTCTTTCATAACAAAGTTATGTAGTAAGTATTACCCCCATTGGATAGATGAAGAAACTGGGGTGCCCAGAAATTAAGTAACTTACCCAATGTAACATGGTATAATAGACATTGTTGATAGACCACGCACAGTCACTCCCTGGCCCAAATTCTAGCTATCAACATTGGAATCTCTTTGCTTGGGAGGTTTTCCTAGCTATAGGGGCTTCATATAAGCATGCAGCAGACCATAATATCTTTCCACTGAGTAACTATATTTGCCGTGATGGATTGGGTCACTGTGAGGATTACTTGCTCCTCAGGTGGGACAGATAGCTGAGAGGGGCATTCTACATGCATTGCTGAAGTCCCCCAGTAGGATTAACGTCCATTTACTCACAGTGGTAACTGTGAGTGGAGAGCCTATCAGTTACTAGCCATCTTTACTCCATGTCTCCTTTTATGGGAACTCAAGCTAAGAAATATAGCTATTAAATTTCAGAGTCTGGGTTTAATTCCATTCAATACAACTGAGGACCCATGTTCCATACCATCTTGCCTCTTCTCTAGAAGCAAATGGATTAGTAGCTGACTTTGTTTCTCAGGGAATTGTATATCCCTGCAAAAATTACAATCTGGGATGTAAAAGCCTATGACTCTAGTCTCTGGAGCCCCCAAACTTTTGTGAACAGAAGCTGGCTGGGAAGGTTGTACACAGCCTGCTAGGAATATATCTTTGCTAATGCCCACTCAGATGTGGACAGGGAGGACAAAGTTTAAAGAACTCAAAGAAGATGGAATTGGAGTAATAGGAACAATAGAAAGAGCATAGCCAGGATGTATTCTTTGGCAGAGCAGAAGGTCTTCACAGTACCTGACTTGCAAGGATTTCAATAATGCTATAACTGATTACTGAATATTTTCTATTCCTCTTTCCTAAAATGGGACTTTTATTCTAACTCTGCTGTCCTTGTATCACTAGAATACTCTGGTTTTATATGTATATGGTGAGGGGGGGTGAAGGAGGTATATTACTTGCCTTCTGCTTCATGGGTCCCTGGAAAATGAAGTCATATCTTGATCAGAGAGAGAGAAATATATGTCAGCAAGAGATCTTTGACTTTAAATTGGATACTCTAACTGTATAGGATATTGGGTTACTCTCGAAAGAAGTGTGAATATAGTGTAAAACTGAAAAGAGAGCCTTGTAGAAACTTGTCCAAAAGAATAGGTTCTCAGAAGATGGCTCACTGCCTAGCCAAATCCCATGCCTTCTTTCCATTGCATAGAATTTCTGTAGGAAGTGGCTGTCCAATAAGATAATAGATTTTCCAGTTCCCAATGCATAGGTTAGGCAGATGATTGACCAGTTATTGCCAATAAAATATGAGCAGAAGTGATATTTGTCATTTTGACTGAGTAGTTTAATAAGCAACTATGCTCTTTTTAATTGCTTCTTTTACTTTCGGCCTTTCAGAATTATAAAATTCCAAGGTAAAATAAAATAAAATAAAATAAAATTCCAAGATAAAAGAAATCTAGCTCCTTCAATTAACACACAGATAAGAACCAATCCAAAATTACTGTGTTGGACAATTATTTAAGACAGAAGTGAATTTTTATTTCATGAATCCAATGAAATTTTAGCTTTTGCTTGTTACAGCATCCAGGATTACTCTAATATAAATATCTTCACATTGATGTCTCCTTTGGAAAGTTCTCTGCAAAAATGTCACTTTATTAAAAGCCATCATTAAAACATTCGATTTATTTTGTATCTCTGGTCTCATTTTAAATTATGTTTTTTATTAGTATCTCGGGATTTCTTATTATCTAGGTTTTGTTTGCTTGCTTCTTTTCTTGTTGTTTGTGTATTTGTATGTAGCCTTTCCCTACAATCCCTAGCACATAAGGGCAAAGTTGATTTGGAACCTTGTCCAGTGTGGTTACTGGTATAGCCTCAGTTTCTGAGGTAGTTTATGTAATATAGGATGAGTTCAACAAATATTTATTGAGAGAGGATTATTTACTCTGTCTCTGTACTCCAGATTAATCTCCAAAGAAAATCATGAGTTGGGTACTTTCACATGGGGAATATTCTGCTTATATTTCTTGGGAATAACCTTTTTGTTTTCATGATTGAATTGTCCATTTCCCTTCTTTCCCCCTACTCAAGCCCATTCATGTAATTTATTCATTGTGGAGCTATAACTGAAAATTAACTTTGATATCCACTAGCAGTACTCCATTGCTCATGGGAAATCTGAGAGCCAGTGAAGTGAAGAGATTTTCTGTATAATGTCTACGATTCACTGAGCACTTTACATACACTGTTTTATTTAGTATGTTTGGTCCTGCTGTGGACGTACAATATAGCTATAAATGTTCCCAGTTTACAAATGAAAAAAAAATTAGGCTCAGTATGTCCTAAGTTCACACAAATATTAAATGTTAGCATGGGTTCAAGCCAAGTGCTGAATCCAAAAGCCAGTTTCTAAATGGACGTGATATATAGCCCAAAACAATGCTTTTCAGTGTGATTCCCAGCCCTGTGTTCTAACACAGCACAGTCTTGTATTACCTATTTTGTGCTGAATTTTTCCTTCTAATTATTTTTATTTTAAATATGATTTTCCCACAGGAAAATTTACAAATCAGAAGTGTTATAGCAGTATAATAGCTTATCCTCTCCTGGTATGGAGCATTCCTATAACCCTATGAATTTCCTTTATGTCATTCCCCACTAATTCTGCCCCCATCATCAATGAGGGAACCACTCTTCCGATCGCCAATTCTAAAAGTTCATGTAAATGCAATCAAACAGAAGGTATTCCTTTGTGACTAGTTTCCTTCACTCAGTGTATGTTTAGAGTTTTTTTCCACATAGGTGCATGTATCCATAATAAGCTTTTTTTTTAAATGTGAAGGGAATTCCATCATACGAATATTCTACAATTTATTACAATTTGTTTATCCATTTTCCTATCAAGGAACATTTAGATTACTCACATTTGGGGATTCTTGTAAATTAAACCATTATGAACATTTATATTTCAGTCTGTTGGTGGACATATGTCTTCCTTTCTTTGGGGTCAATACTTAGGACTATGTGTTAGTTTTCTAGGATGGCTTATAGTAATACAAATTTATTCTCACATTGCTAATGGCCAAAGGTCTGAGATTGTGGTGTCATCAGACCCTGGACCTTTCTGAAGGTTCTTGGGAAGAATCCATTCCTACCCCTTCCTAGCTACTGAGAGCTCCCAAATTCTTGACATGTCTTGGCTTGCAGCTGTATCACTCCAATCTCTGCCTCCCTATTCACATGCCCTTCTTTTCTATGCCTTTGCTTCCAAATCTTTCCTCTTCTTTCCCTAATCAATGCAACAGTCATTGGATTGAGGACCCACCCTGAATCAAGCATGAGTTCATCTCAAGACCCTTAAAATTACTTCTGCAAAGACCCTGCTTCCAAATAAGATCACATTCTGAAATTCTAGACAAACATAAATACTTTTGAGGGAGAGGGGCACACTATTCTATCCATTATAGAGTAGACTTGGTGAACATAAGTTAGGTACCTAGTTGCCTTTTAAGGAATTGCCAAGCCATTTTCTAATGTTCTTATAGCATATGGTATAATTCCCAAAAGCAACAACAAAAGAACCCAGTTACTTCACCTCTTATATCTGATGTTTTCTTTTATTGTATTGGATGCATTATAAATTTACATCATATTGGGGTGCAGAATGTTAGAAAAATACATGCACACAACTCTTGTTGCCTTCTCCACTGGGTCCCCCCTTCCTTACCCTCGCCCCGCAAGTCTTTGAGATTGGAATTGGCAATTTTGTATATGTTTATAAAATTATTTTTTTCTATTACATTCTTTATGACTTTGTCCCCCTTCCATAATCACCCTCAGTCATCAATCTGATGTTGCTTTATTTCCGAATATCTCTGTAGCTTCCACATATGAGAAAGAACATACATCTACTTGCTCTTTGAGACTGGGTGTACTCACTTAGTATAATATTCTCGAGTTCTATCCATTTTCCTGCAAATGGTGTAATTTTGCTCTTCTTTATGACTGTAAAATTCCCTTGTGTGAAGTCAACTTAAGGTAGTTCAAAGACCTAGAAATTAGACAAGAAATGTTGATACTGCTAGAAGAGGGTATAGGAACAACATTCCAACATATAGGTACAGGTAGAAATTTCCTCAATAAGACTTGAAAGCTCAGGAAATTAAAACAAGAATTAATGAATGAGATAGCATTAAATTTAAAAGTTTCTGCACAGCAAAGGAAACCATAAAGATTTTATAGAGAGAGCCTACAGAGTGGGAGAAGATCTTCACCACCTACCCATCTGACAAAGGTCTAATATCTAGAATATATAAAGAGCTTAAAAAGCTTAACACTAAAAAAATCAAATAATACAATTAAAAAATGGGCAACCAAAATGAATAAACACTTTACAAAAGAAGAAATACAAATTGGCAACAAATATATGAAAAAAGGTTCATCATCTTTAGCAATCAGGGTAATGCAAATCAAAACTGCACTGAGAGTCTGACTAACTCTAGTTAGGATGGCAATCATCAAGAACACATATAATAACAAATGCTATTGAGGATGTGGGGAGATAGGAACCCTATAACACTGTGGGTGGGACTGCACAGTAGTAGAGCCACTTTGGAAATTGGTGTAGAGATTTCTCAGAAGATTGGGAATGGAACTACTATATGACCCAGAAATAGTGCTCCTGGGCATCTTCCCAAAGGAAATTAAATCAGAATATTATAATCATACTTGCATATCCATGTTCATAGCAGCACAATTTACAATAGTCAAATTATGGAACTAGCCTAGATGTTCATCAATGGATGAATGATGCTTTCTTTTTCCTCCTCCTCCTCTACCTCCTCCTCTTCCTTCTCCTCCTCCTCCTCCTCCTCCTCCTCCTGCTCTTCCTCCTCCTCCT
>PVJS01006727.1:0-57500 GCA_004027185.1 Glis glis
CCTCAGTGCTACACCCCCGGCCCTATTTTTTTATACTTTATTTTGAAACCGGGTCTCACAAAGTTGCGGAGGGCCTCACTAGGTAGAGAGAGAGAGAGACAGGGAGACAGAGAGAGAGAGAGCTAAGGCTGGCCGCAAACCCGGATCCTCCGGTCTCTGCCTCCCAAAGTACTGGGATTACAAGCGTGCGCCACCACGCCCAGCTTCCGATGCTTCTTACAGTGACAAATAGGAGCCTGGAAGTTGGGGCCCCATGGAGGTTGGTTGAGAACAGAAAAACGTGGACCCTGTCTGGTCTAGGGACACTGTGGTCAGGATCTGTGGTTAAGAATTACATCTTTCCACCAGGGTGTAAGCATTGCTTTTGAAGGGGTTCAGCCTAGGGTAAGTGGAAGCTTCTACTAGAAATAGAGTTTAGGCCACACATCACAGTGAGCTCCAAATCCAAGCCACAGAAAGCAGAGTGACAAACAGAATAGACGTTTTCTCAGGTCTGGAGAAACTTCTAGGTGGCCTTGGAATGTTGGAACCTGGGGGATATCTTGCAGATCATCTGGGCTCTGCTCCTTCATTGCCTAAGTGTGAAAATTTAGGTCCAGCAGGGAGAAGTGACACATTCACATGAGGCACACAGATAGGTGGCGTCAGACCTGTCACAGGTGCGTTCCTCCCTGCTCCCAGCCCATTCCCTAGCCTGCAGGATGGAGATAGACTCTTCCTCGCTGTGTGGTTGGCTAAGGTACACAGAGACCCTCTATGTTCATGGTGCTCCACAAACACAGGGACCCCTCAGTCTCATACCCAACTCCGTCCACTTCTCTGCATCCCTCTTATGACCCTTTGAGAGATTCCAAGAGGTAGGAGGCAGGGACTCCCTATTGGAGGTGAATACACAAGACGCAGTGACATCTTTAGAAGAAAACGTGTAGACAGAACCCAGCTTCGCAGGGCAGACCACCACTCGGTGCCCATCAGCCCTCCAGGGAAGTCACACGTGATCAGAGGAGGCACCTACCTCAGAGGGCAGGCTCAGGTGGACAGGGACAGGAAGGAAATCCACTCAGAGGTGTCCAAGAGGCCGGAAGGGCAGGAATGGCGATATGAAAAAGGAAGCATGCACCTGCTCTGCCTCATCAGAGGCCAACCCCACCCCCCGCCAGCTATAGCCATGTGTGTCATCTGTAGCTACAGCCACAGAGCAATCCAGTAGTTGCAATTGGAGCCATGTGGCTGCAAAGCCAAAAAGATTTATCATCTGGCCTTTCCCAGAAAAAGTTGGCCAGCCCCTGCTTCAGCTGTGGACGGGCCTGAGCCCAGGCCAAGGTGCTGAGCCTCGCTGCCTGAGTGACCTTGGCAAGACATGTTGCACCTCAGAGACTCATTTCTTCACCTGTCTTAAAGACGGTCTTGTTTTGGGGTCGCATAAAGCCATGCATGTGAAACACCAGCCCAAGGAGCAATGCATTTGCTTAAACACTGGGTGCCAGTCCTCTGAAAAGGTAACCAGGAACCTTGTTTGGTCCCTTGAGTAGCCGCAGGCACGCTGCTGGGTCGAATAGAATCTCCCTCCTCCTGGAAAGGATGATTCACAGACTTGCATTTCTTTATCATTTCTTTTTTTACTCTTTTTCTCCCTCAGATACTGGCTGACCAACAAAGTCCACATCAAACGACCCACCACCGGCCTCTTGATGTATACCTTGGCCACACGTTTCTGCAATCAGATCTACCTCTATGGCTTCTGGCCCTTTCCGCTGGATCAGAACCAGAACCCAGTCAAGTACCACTATTACGACAGCCTCAAGTACGGCTACACCTCCCAGGCCAGCCCCCACACCATGCCCTTGGAATTCAAGGCCCTCAAAAACCTGCACGAGCAGGGGGCGTTGAAACTGACTGTCGGCCGGTGTGATGGGGCCACGTAAGGCGGGCACCCCGTGGTACTCAGTGGCTCACATTTCCTGCCGGCTACACCACAGGCGGATGGGAGTCGGGGTGGCACAGACAATAGAACAAGCAGGCTAGTGGTTTCCTTTGTTAAAGTGTAAAACAGTGACCAGAATATATATATCTGTACCTGCATATATATATTGACCTGAGTATTTATAACTGTGTGGTGTTCATCTAGCATTAGGCAGATAAGCCACAGGAAGAAGGTGAGGAGAACCCACCAGAACCAGATTGAGACTCGGTCCATCTTTGGGGGCGGAAGGACTGGACATGCGAAGAAGCCAGTCCTGTGACTTTGGATGACAACCTGCCTCCTGGGTTGGAAGGATCTTTGGGCTCGTGGATGAATGGAGAGCCACCCATTGTCAGCTGCCCCGAACCTCTGGAATATGTGGATTCTGGGTAGCCAAGACCCGGAGAGGACAGCTTGACTCAGTCTACAGCCATGCTGTTCATGGAGGAGAGGCAGTCGGAGAGTTTAGCTGGGCAAAGGAACACAGAGAAGCCAGCAGCAGAGGCCGAAGCAGAGCTGAGGGCCTTGTTCCATGAACTTAGAGTTTGATTGCCCAAGCGACAAGCCATGGGTGACACACATGTCCCCGACAGGCCTTCAGAGCTATGGAGAGAAGGCTAGAGGAGACAACATAGAGTCAATATTCTGCTAAGCAAGGGTCACCAAAACTTCAGGTGGAACAGGCAGATGACCCCAAAGAGGGAGAGTGCTCTAAATCATGTCTGTGAAAAATTGAGAACTCCCTCTATGGGTCTGCTACATCCCAGAATAAGGCAGAAGAGTGTCCAAAATATGGTGGTTGTGTTGGGTGTTCTTTAAAACAACTGAGGTCAGCCAAGAAGGAGGAGGAGACCGTGAGATTTGACTCTCCGGGTTAGCCTCCGTCTTGCCCTCTTAGAATGTTACGTGAGGGACTCCACTGTCCCCTCGGCCACTGGGAAAGACACAACAAAAAAACTGAAAGGGCACTGTCAAGATAAATGTCATCCTTTTAAAAGTATATATGATTGTCTTTCTGGGTGCCTCACAGAGCCCCAGAGTGTGAGACCTGAAAGAATGGTAAGCACCTAGTTCCAGGTCTCTGCAGCCACTCTCTTTGTTTGTTTTCTGAATCCTGCGCTCTGCGGGGCTCCTGCAGCCAAAATGGCTGCATCAATGTCACTTTCTTGTCACTTTTCCATCCCGATGGTCACACCCGCCAACACAGAGCTCCAACGCTGAGGTTTTCGACTCTGGGGAGAGGTTCCGATGTTCACCCCACTCCGGCCCACTCCCATCTCCCCACAGAGGCAAGGGTTGTCGAATTTTGCAAAATCCTTTTTGCCCCCATTGAGATTCTTATTTAAGACTTTTGTTTTTACAAAACCCCACAGCCAAGTGCAGTTCCAAATGCTGGACATAATCTCCGGGAGAAATCTGGGCTCCATGCCAACGACTTAGGGGCTAGAATCACAGGTCACACATAGAGGAGCGTCAGCCAGCTCCATTTGTTAGATGTATCCCCTTGCCTGATAAATAACAGTGTTTTAAAGCATATTTGAAAGATAAGTAAAAAACCATTATCTCGAAGGTGAAGAGAGTTAAGAAAAGTAACCGAGATCTACTCCTGAGCATATGAGACCGGACGTAATTAATCAATGGCAATTCAGAACAGAACATTTGCTCTAAATTAATGGCTGATGGGCAGCGAGCAGAGGCAGTGGAAAGATACCCAGAACCATTAACCCCACACACGGATGCTCCAGCCCAAAACCAGGATGGCCACGCTACGCCTCTGAGCTTTTCCCTTTGTTCTTGTTGTTGCTTGGAGTCTGAGATTTGGAATTTGCATTGTAAAATGAATATTTAAGAAAGCCACAGCCCTAACAGCCTCAGTGGGAACTGAGTGGTCTGGTCTCCTCATGAGCAGTGGAAATAATTAGTATCATATTTTACCCGTCTCCAAAGCCTTTCATCTTGAGCATCTCAAAGGCCCCAGAAGACATTTAATTTCTAAAGCTGGCAGAGCCCTGGGGAGCAGGTGGAATCACCAGCAGGGTGGATTAGTCAAGGCCTTAGATTCTAGAATGTTCCATGGGTCCACCAGATCAGCACCCTCTCCCTGCAGGGGAGTTAGAGGGCAGAGCTCATTGGAGAACATGGTCTGGGGCAGGTTGTAACCTGCCTCCAGGTTCCCTCCAGAGAAAGACCAGAGGCCAAAGGACCGTCCACACAGCACCATTCCCTAACAGTGGGTCCTGTGAGGCCAGCATGCTTTGGCTCACGAGCTCCAGGGCCTTGGCTTCCTCTCTCTCCTCCTCTTTTTCCATCTGGGCATTCACAGCCAGTAGACTGGCTATCCTTCCTGCCTATTTAGAGCTCACCTGGAGCCAGGTCCCACTGCAGTCTCTGGCATAGGCTGGCTTAACCAGGGGAGACCCCAGGGAGTCACAGCCGGAACCCATTCTGCCGATCCCGTGTCCTTGTCCCTACAGTCAAGCATCACATAAGATTCAGCTGGCCCAGACTACGGTTGGCTGTCAATCAGATCTCCAATCTGCCCACCACCACCCACCTGAGACCCTCCAGACCCTCTTCATTAGCCTCAAGCCCCCAACTGACCCCACCCTCGACCTCCTCCTTCACTGCAGAGATGGAGCCCTCCGAAATGAGATCTCTCCTCAAAACCTCTCAGTCTCTTCCCTCCCTTTTTACCTTCTTCTTCCCATTCCTAAGGAAGCCAGATCCCTCCTCTGCCAGGTGTTTCCCCTCACACCCTCGGCCCTTCTCTGCCACCCGATCCTCCTCTGTCCACCAGCACACAGTCACTGCACCCGTCCTGGCCACTCACCTCCCTTCACCACCAGACCCGGGTGGGGTTTCCAGCACCTACTCCCACCCTCCTCCTGATTCCTCCCGCCTCGCCGTCTACATCTGGCCCACTCCTAAGACCCGCGTCTCAGCACTCCCTCCATGTTGCCAATTCCAAAGGCCCTCTCACCAAGAAACTCTACAGCGACCCCTCCTGGACATCCCTGGCCCTTTGACATCCAGCATGCCATGTTCTTGTGGGTTTCCCTCCTCCCTGCCCAACCCCTCTTAGCCATTTATTTATATATTTATTTATATATTTATGAGTTATTTATTGACATGCCTACTTTGATCTGAAAAAAGGAATCAAGGTAGATCTTACCATGACTTCCCTCTCTTCTCCTTGCCCACATTCCTTCCACTGGCATCCGCCCCTCGGGCCCCCAAGCACTCCATGAGCAACTTTTGATCCAGCCACACCTCCCTAGCATCGCCCTCCACCTATCTCCACAGCCCGGTCCCTCTCCCCAGCTCCAGGCTCAGATTGCACACGCTTGTTGGCCACACCCTATCCTGGTAGCAGTGCCATAAACTCAACATGTCTGAAGCCGAGTCTCCCCTTCCCCCACGATCCCTCCCTTTTCTGTCGGAAGACCTGTGATCCTCTCCACCATGCAGCCTGAGATCCCAGAGTCATCTCCGACTCTTCTTCCATGTACACCCTTGTTTGCCTCCTTGTCCCTTGGACCATTTCAGCAGGTCTCTTGAGGATTTCCTCTGCACACACTCCCACATGCTCCAGTCCTTCCTGCACACACCAGTGATTTGTACCTCCAGCTCTTCACAGACCTTCATAGGTTCTCCTGGCCCACAACCAAATGCAAGTCTTTGTCCTGATATTACAGACCACCCAATACGGTCCCATTCTTCTTTTACATCCCGCACCGGCCAATCTAGAAAAGTTGTCTTTCCTGGAAGGGGCGCCCACGTGTCCTTGTCTCTGTGCCTTTGGTCTTGCAGCTCTCGTTTCCTGATTGCTCTTGAGTTTCTTCCAAGGCCCACACAGAGACCACATCTTTCATGAAGCCCTCCCTGATCCACCAACTGCTGGGATCTCTCCCTCCGCTGAACCACCGTAGCACTTTATTTGTACCTTTCTCATGGCACTTACCATATTCTGCCTTGTATTATAGTTATTTGTGCACTTGTCCTAGGACTGTTCTTAGACTGTAAGCTCGCCAAGGGCAGGGACTGTTTTCTTCATCGGTATCCGTCAGAGCACTAGGCGTGATGCATAGCACACAGCAGTTGCTCAATAAATGTTTGTTGTATTAAATCCTTAATGCCTGCAGAGGTCTTTATAAATTAATGAAGTCATTTTGCATCCATAATGTCACAAGAACTTCCGCACAATCATGTGGGTTGGGCCAAAGCAGAAATAATTATCCCTGTGGTATAGGTTGTAAAACAGAAGCAAAAACCTGCGCAAAGCCTGCTAGCCCACTGGCAGGACCTGCACCCAGGTATTCTCATCCTCACTCCAGGGTTTTTTCTGTTAGTCTTCATGGTTGAGTCACTGTAAACTGAAAACCGACCCCAAACACAGGCCAGGCTGCCAGAGGTGTGGGTGTCACCTTTACAGGATCAGGGCAAACCTCGGGGTGAACCCCAACACATGTGCCCATCATCCACCCAGGCAGCATCTTGCTCCTTTCTGGGGAGGACAAAAGCCATTTGGGTTTTCTCAGGATGGGGGAGGAGCTGAAGGACCTCATCAATCTTTGCTACTGCCATCCATCCAGATGGCGGAGAGACCAACAGCTCCGGGGGCTGCAGTTTGAAAAATCTCTTCATGCCTAATTAAGACTCCCCTTCCAGAATGAATGGAACAGGGACATTTATGGATGCTGGTCAGATGGGACTCCAGACGGGCGTGCTGCCTCATGAATGCCCTTAATATCTTCCCCGATGACACCACGGCCTGCCCCACCCGCTGTCCCTCCCCAGCACCACTGATGTCGTCTCTTCCCACCTCCATCCCCACTCTCTCGCCTCCCTTCTCCGGAGCTCTCCCTTTGGCAGGATGTGCCCAGAGCCAAGTTGCAGTTCTTCTTGGGGACTCCAGCCCAAGCCTGGAGCACCACTGGGAAATGCAGTAAGAAAGGGAGATGGGGACTGAGGGACTTGATGCCATCCCTCTGGGAAGCCAAAAAACAAATGGGCTTCCGTTCTGGTGGCGGGGGCCCTCCACAATGATGGGGGGTTTCTATGGTTACTGTCTGAAAGCAATGCTTCAGTGCCCTTTGGGGCTTCATGATGAGGGTAGTTTAATTTCCATTCTTAGCAGTCCAAGTGGTGGGGCAATTTCTGTAGAAATGGTGCATTGAGCTATCCAGCCCCCATTCATACAGTTTGAGAAGCACCCGCGGAGTTGTCTTTAGCCAATGCAAAGAGCCACCCAATCAGGACACTAAGGGGCCCTTGCGGCCTTTCTGCACCTTCCCATCTTCCTCATCACTCATTAGTCACCCCACAACCCTAGAACCTGGTGTAGGAAATGGGTTTCCCAAAGGTTTCTGAAAAGTATGCAAGAAAGACCCCAATGTCTTTGGGGTCCAGCTAGGACATTTTCAAATGAAATTTGAAAGAATCTTCAAAACTGACCCAGCACCCACTAGGAGCAGCTAAGCCTTGAGGGCTTAATAGGAAATGAAGAACCTGACAGCCCAGGAGGGAGAAAACTGCTCCACGTGTGGCCCCCGTGAACCCTAGCACGGCGGGCCCCCAACTATGAAGAGGGGTCACATTCCTGTGCATCAGACTGAGGTGAGGCAAGTCAGGGCTGGTGCAGGAAAGCACCCCTTCCATGGGGTTCAAAGTGCCTTCATTTGCTAAAATGAGATTGTAAAGATGGGGCCACTGGACGGAGGCAATGAAGAGGTAACCGGCTGATCAAAATCATTAGAGCTTCCTGGAGCTGGATGTTGCAGGGACGGCCACCCTGGGGTGAGCTGATTTACTTTGGAAAGCCAGGATCATGCTTCCTCGTTCCAATGGCCCTGGTTAGTGAGAATATAACTCACTGTGACAACATAGTGGGCCAGGTCGCCCGGCTGCAACTTGTGCTCACGAACGCTACATCCTGGGCAAAAGCTTTAAGACAAGTACCACGTAACCCAGAAGCCTGTCATTCATCAGCCTGGGGTGCACGGATAAGGCCACAGGGCTCTGTTTTCTCAACCGTTAAATGAAGAAGACACCTACCTAGCTCCTTCATGGAGTTATTTTTTTTTTCTTTTTGGCACTGGGGATTGAACCCAGGGGCATTCTACCTCCGAGCTACACCCCCAGCCCTATTTTTTATTCTTTATTTTGAAACAGGGTCTCACTAAGTTGCAGAGGACCTCACTAAGTAGCTGAGGCTGGCCACGAACCCGTATCCTCCCGTCTCAACCTCCCAAGTACTGGGATTACAAGCGTGCACCACCACTCCCGGCTTCATGGAGTTATTATGAAAATGTGCATCAAGAATGGGTTAGAACCTGCGATCCTCTTAGTGAGGCCTTTAGCAACTTAGTGAGACCCTGTTTCAAAATAAAATAGGGCTGGGGATATAGCTCAGAGGTAGAATGCCCCTGGGTTACTCCCCGGTAACCGCCCCCCACACACACACAAACATACATACAAAGAATGTGTTAGATAGCTGGGCGTGGTGACACATACCTGTAATCCTGGTACTTGGGAGGCTGAGACAGGAGGATCCCAGGTTCAAGGCCAACCTCAGCAACTTAGCAAGACCCTGTTGCAGAATAAAAAGGGCTGGGAATGTAGTTCCGAGATAAAATACTGCTGAGTTCAATCCCTAGTACCAAAAAACAAAACAAAAAAATGGATTAGATAGGGAGCTGGGGTGGGGAGGAGAAAGTGGGGAGACCCAGTGCTATGGAGCAAATAACACATGTGCAGCTGGGAGTTTTTAGGCTTCTACATGTCTAACAGTAGGCATGGCATCATGCCATTGCCCAGGTTCAACCTGTCGGTGGCTTTCCTCCAGCCTGGGAAGAAAATTCCAAGTGTCCCACCATTGCTTGGAACTCCTTTTCTGGTCTCCCTCAGCTAATCCCTTTCTATTACAGATCACACTATTCTGGTAGGTGATCTTCATAAACTACAATCATCTCCTCTTATCCATTGGGGTATATGTCCCAAGACCCTCGATAGATGCCTGAGATCCCAGATAATACCAAAGCCTATATGTATTGCTTTTTACTAAACATATGATAAAGTTTAATTTATAAATTAGGAACAGTAAGAGATTAAGAATAACTAAAAATAAAATAAATCAATTACAATGAAAGAGCCAGGCGTGGTGGCGCACGCTTGTAATCCTAGTACTTGGGAGGCGGAGACCGGAGGATCCGGGTTAACGGCCAGCCTCAGCTACTCAGTGAGGCCCTCCACAACTTCGTGAGACCCAGTTTCAAAATAAAGGATAAAAAATAGGGCTGGGGGTGTAGCTCAGAGGTAGAACGCCCCTGGGTTCCATCCCCGGTACCGCAAAAAAAAAAAATTACAATGAAAGACTTTAATTGTTCCATTGTTAATTATCTGCTAACCTTCTAGAATGTTCAAGGGGCATTTGTTTTCCACAGGGTCTCTATGCACTGGATGGTGGAAGTTGCCATGCTTTAAGGTAATCACATTAACGTCCCTGCCTGGGTGCTGGCAACAGGCTGGCAATATGACCACTTCCTAGCACTTTGAGAGGTACAAATCAGCTTTGAATTTCTCACAGGCAACATTTTCTTCCCCTGATGCCCCAGGTAGATGGCCAGTGTCTCTAGCCTTTTAGCCAATCTGGTGGGTCATTTTTCTAGTCCCCAACTGACCTACTTGGAGAAGTTCATGGCTCATGCCTTTCACCAAAGCTCACTCCCAGCCTGAGCAGGCATTAGAACCCCATCCCACCCCCAAAGACCTTCATGAGCTCAGCTGCACATTGAAATCCCTGGGGAAACTTTAAACCCACTGACGCCTGGGCCTCGCCCCTAGGGATTCTGATGGGATTGGTCTGGGTGTGGCTGGGCATCTCTAACAGCTCCGGCATGGAGCTCAGGTGTGGCTCAAGCCGGAAACCACTTCCAAACCCACTTCCTGAGCCCCTGTGGCCTCTCCTACAGCAACCTCTTTGGGGCCTCTGGTTTGAGATCTTTCCTTTAGGTCTGGCTTCTGAAGGTTTCCTTTCTGGATTTCCAGCTTGGCCCTATTTTGTCTGGTGGGTTTTGTCAGTGCTGTTTTTCTGGGCTGCTGGGTGCATGCTGCAGGAGAAAGGCCTGTCCGCCATATTGCCTGCCTCCCTTCCAAGCTCTGCAAGGACAGGGGCCTTGAATGGTGTGTTCACTGAAGCATCTTCGGCCCCTAGAACTATGACTTGCACAGAGGAGGCCCTTTGTAGACTCCTGTTGCACAAACAAAGGAAAGAGTGTGGACCATTGGATATGTGAGTACTTTGAAGGAAGATTTTGCGCCCATTGTCCTGTAGAGTGGGGAGGAGGCCCGCCTCATGGGAAGACCTCAAGAGGAGCAAGAATGTCTCCCACGTTCTCAGCTAGGCCAGGTGTGCTGGACTCCGTGATGCTTTCTGTAACACTTATCCTTACAACAGCCCTGTATGTTGTTGCAGCCCCATTTTACAGATTAGACAACCAAGGTTCTCCGAGGTTAAAAACTTGTTCAAGATGCCAAAGCTCGTGAGTGGACAGTTGATACAAAAGTCAATGCCAGTAATGCCAGCCCACCCTGCAAGCCTGCGAAGGCCACTTCATTCTATCACCCTCAACCACTCAGTCATTGTGTGAGCCTGCATTGGAGACAAGCAGGATGAGACTCACCGGCTCCTCCAGAATGTGTTCTGCTTTGGCTCTTCCCATTGACAGAGATGAAAATAGACCCAGCACACACCTGAGCAGCAATGCCGTGTGGTTAGATGTTCTCGGGCCAGTTGATGAAAAGCTATGTCTCTGAGCCCCCGAGTGTCCTTGCTCCAGCACTGCAGCCACAGTCCATTCTGATGGTGGGGGTCCCTCTGGGTGGCTAAGTACTTCACACATCCTAACTCCTGCTCCCAGGCCTTCTAGGCAAAAAGCGAGGATCAAGAGGGTTGTTTTGGTGTTTGGATCACTGAGCAAGACACCAGAGCCTCACTTCATTGGTGTTGCTGTGGTAGCCAGCCTGCGGAAGTGACTGGCTTTCTCTTTCTTGTTCTCCATGGACGTATCCTTGACCCAAAGCAGAGGGTAGCTCACGTGAGTACAGATCGCAAATTCAATTACACAAGCACAGAGAGGCATCTCCTGACGGTGCGTCAAGACTGATAATGAGCGATTGCTTGAATAGTATTTGAGGCACACAGTGAAGGGTTAGGGATGATCAGAAACTGGAGGAGTGGCAGAGGACCAGAGGGAGCAGGGAATGCTTATTGAGCACTGACTAGATGCCTTACATAGACTAACTCATCTAATCCTAAGAACCACCTTTAAGGGAGGTGCTGTTATTATTTCCACTCCACTGATGGGGAAACTGAAGCAAAGAGGTTAATTAACTTGCTGAAGTCCAAAAACCTAGGAAGAGGTAGAGCTGGGATAGAAACCCAAGCTCTTGGGATCTCTGAGGGGTGTAGGGAGCCCGTAAGCTTAACCTTGACCAGCATACCACCATGGCCCCAGAGCTGCACTGGCCTTGGGCAGGGAGTGACACAGCCTGTTCCCACCATTGCTGTTCCACACCAGTCTCCACCACCAGCACCTCCCACCCCCAGCTGTCCCCCCAAGCCCACCAAGCAGAGATGCTCATTAGTGCAGCAGCAGTGGCAGGCTGTGGCTGCACAGCCCCAGGCCTCATGGCTGCAGCTGCTGCTTTTGAACTTGGCGGGAAGCTGAACATCCTCCTCCGCACATGCTGGGCCACTTGGCCCAGTGTCAGGATAAGATGGGGGCGGCCAAACCACAGGCTGCTGGGAAAACGTGGAATTGCTCTCTGGAGAGACCATCCCGGGTGCAGAAAGTGAAACCAACGAGACAGAGGACAGAGCGAATGAATGAAGAACAGGAAGCTGTACTGGTCAGGCCCTGGCTCCAATAGACGGTCTCAAAATTAAGTATTTACACCAGGCTGGGACACAGCAAGGAAGTGGTCTCTGGCCCTCCTTTGTAGCATCAGGGAAAATGGGGAATGCAATGGCCCAAGCCCTTCCCCTGCCCCTCAGCTTCCTGCCTGAGCAGCACAGGTCCAGCCACTCACCTCCTAGCTCTGTTTCTTCATCAGTAAACTGGGAATAACAAAGGCTGCCTGCTGAGACACTAACGGGATTATACAGCATAAGTCATCTGAATTCTTCACCCACTGTCTTACTCTGTTTTGTGCTGCTATGATAGAATACCTGACACTGTGTAATTTATAAATAATGGAGATCTGGTGCCTGGGAAGTTCAAGGTCAAGGGGCCCACATCTGGTGAGGGCCTTTGTGCTGCATCATCCCATAGCAGGAGGCAGGAGGGCAAGAGAGGATGCAATCGAGGCAGGAGAGTTGGACTCGCTTTTCTAACTAAAAGGCCCTTGGAATCATTAGCCCACTCCCCCAGCGCCTCTGACTGTCTTTCCAAGCCCTGAATCTGCTCCCTCGGGGTTCCTCAGCCACGGGCTTCGCTCCGCCCACCTTTGAGATATGGTGTCTACCTTTGCCCCTCCTCTTTAGCTCAACCTGCCATAGCCTCCCTGAGCTCAGGTCTGCTCCTGATGCTTTCCTTCAATCTGGCCCAAAACGATGACTGGATCCCAGAGTGATTGATCCTTGACCCATATCAGGTGTTTCCAAAGCAATCTCTCCTTGGGCGGCCCCGGCAGGTGAAGCCAAGAATTTCCCAGTCTCCACACCCAAGTCACTCCACCCCAGCTGGTGTTAGCGCAGGAGGGAACTGCATTCAGGCCTCAAAGGAGAGTGAAAGGCCAGGCAGGAGGAGCCATCTGTAATAGTTGGTCTGGTTTGTCAACTTGACTCACCCCAGATCATGTGACTTTGGTTGTGTAACAGTGGATTGAACCGGAAGTCCTGCCCTAAATGTGGGTAGCAGGGTTCTGATAGGTGCAGGACTTGGATAAAAGAAGGAGAAAGCTGCGTAGAAGGAGCCGCTACTCTTCCTGAAGAGAACGCATCTGCTGTCGTTTGAGATCGTCAGTCTGCAATTTTGCCGTTTCCTTGAGGAGCTTCTTGATCTTCTGCTCTCGTCTGGATCCTCGGCCTCCAGCCTTCGAACTGAAACTTCACCGTCGTTTCTCCGAGGAGCTTCCTTGTCTCCACATCTTGGACTGGACTTTGAACTGAAGCTTCGCCGTCATTTCTCCGAGGAGCTTCCTGGTCTTCACATTTTGGACTGGACTGAATTGGTGGTTGCCTCAATCGTGGGGCTCCGGCTCTTGGACCACCCGACCAGCTGCTGATTCCTCTGACTTTTCACGAGTGGTCGAAATTCAGGACTGCATTGTGAGCTAATCTAATAAATCCTTTTTTCCCCCTTCATTCTGTGAATTCTGTCAATATTCTGTTGATCTGTTGAACCCTGACTAATACACCATCATGACAGTGCCAACGCTGAAATTGCTCCTCCCCACCCCAATCTGAGAAGCCATCCATAGACAATGGAAGAGGCACATCCTTGTGGCTTCATGAAGTATCTCTTCACAGTATCTCCCTTATTTGTATGGATTGTGGAAAATAAGGTAACAGGCTCAGAGTTAAAAAAAAAAATAAGGCTTGCGTTTTACCTAAAACCTGCATGGAAGAAAGAGGTGAAGAGAGCACAAATCACCAGCAGAAGTACCAGCAGAAGTGGGTTGATAACCACATTGCTGATCGTATCAAAATTACAGGCTTTCTGTTACGCCAGGGTACACCCTAAGTCCCTCTCTGAGAAGTGCCTGTGGTCTGCATGGAGAGAGCCTCATGCTTCTTTGCAGATCAGAGAAAGACAAATCGTATAATTTAGCAAACTCCAAAAAGGCTAGTTGAACGGGGTCAGGTGTTTGTCCAGTAAAACATTAAAAAGCTATTGTTTCATTGAGATTATAGGTTTCTTCCTCCCCTCATAAGTCAGATGGGTGGACTTCTGTCTATTGTGGAGTAAATCTCTTCATTTCAATCATCTCCTTTCCACCTTCAGTCTCATGTACATCAGCATTAAGAGGATTGTTTTTCCATTTGGGTTACATTTTTCTTTGTTCAATTTATTCTGCTCAAGATCATTCTGCTATCCAGTGGTGGGGAAAGATGAATAATTTTGAAATCCCACTTCTTAACCAGATGCCTATCATTTACCATCCTCTCATCCTCAAGTTCCCCTGGCTAACCTGAGCCAGGTTTTCCCAATTCTCAAGTCAACCCCAATTGTTCCAAGGCAAGTCCCCAGAGTCCATCTTTCAGATTTCTGGATATTCCTCTTAATTACTAAGAAAACATAAAACTATTCATTCTCATTAGTTTCCTCTTGTTGTTTTATTTTTAAAACTCTAATATGTTAGTAAGATTTCAACCAGGTACACAGAAACCTCTCTAGGTATTTCAAACAGGAGGTGATGTAACACAGGGAATTAGAGGCTTACAACACTATTGAATGAGCTAAGAGAATAAAAGTCAGGGAAAGCCACCACTACCTTCCAGGAAATTAGAAAGTACAGGTACCTCAGGAAGTCACCGCTTGTCATTTGTATGTAAAATTCCAGGCACAGTCATCTGATTAGAAAGAGAGTTTTAAAAAGATTGTGGGAACATGTCTTCTGTATAAAGATGATGGAAAACATTTTATTTACCTCTATTTTCTCCAGAAATTTCACCAAAATGATTAAAAGAAAAGGGTACAAATCCACTTGCACATAAAGAATGGAAGAGAAAACAAAAAGAGACATTTAGAAGATGAGGGGCGCATAGATGGGTGGGAACTGACCTGGCTACATTATAATCTGGCAGCAGGAATGGTGGCACCAGGTGCCCATGAATGTGGGGATGAAGATGGCGCTAAAAATGGGAAAATTGGTTAAATGACTTTAAAGAAACAATTAGACTCTCAGATTGTCTCTCCCCTCTGGGAAACTGAATGATGACTTCTCATATATCTAACCCCAGAGAGGATAAAAGCAAAGAACTATGGACCCCAGGCACAAGACAGGGTACCAACTAGCAACAGCAGTACTGAGTGACTGTATATATACTGCATGTTGAGAGAGCCCCATGCCATCACCGGATTCCAGTCTTCTTCCCCATCTCAGCTTCCAGAACATTGGCTGCCAGCACAGACCCTCTAGTCAAGAGATTAGAAGAGACTTTTTTGGGGAATATGACCAGCTCAAAGGGAAAAAAAACAACATAAAGATACTAATTTCAGAATCGGTCAGATCCCTGTCTACTGAAGCCCATAGTCCAAAGCTTGTGGCAAAGGCAGTGTGGTCAACAAACATCCCATCTGCTATTCCACACTTCCCAACCCACTTAAAGTTAGACAGAGCCTAACTGCAACTAGATTCAGCCAACTGACTAGATACAGAAGTAGCCTAGAGCTGAACCAAAACATAGAACCAGCACACAACTGTCTGGTGCTCTGCTCCCCAACTGAGGTGCCCAAAGAGATGGCACGATCCAGATGAAGTAAGTGTGAAATGATGGACCCTCCATGAACCCGGGTCTTTGACTGTGGAGCAGACTTCTGTAGCAACCCTCCCTGAAAATGTTGTACATCAGTCCACTTTTCATCACTGTAACTAAAATACCTGACACAAACAACTTGGAGAAAGAAAGACTTGTTTTGGCTCCTAGTTTCAGAGGTTTCAGTCCACAGTCGGCTGGTGCCATTGCTGTGGGCACAAGGTGAGGCAGAACATCATGGCAGCAGGGCATGGCAGAGGAAAGTTGCTCAGCTCATGGGAGCCAGGAAGCAGGGAGAGAAAGAGAGGAAGGGGCCAGGGATAAGATATAGTCCCTGTTCTGGTCAGCATTCTTGCAGCTATAATCTAAAAGATTGACCACGTACCTTAGAGGAGAGGAGATTTATTTATTTATTTATTTATTTTGCGGTACCGGGGATTGAACGCAGGGGCGTTCTACCTCCACGCTACGCCCCCGGCCCTATTTATTATGCTTTATTTTGAAATCGGGTCTCACGAAGTTGCAGAGGGCCTCACTAAGGAGAGAGAGAGAGAGAGAGAGAGAGAGACAGGGAGAGAGAGAGAGAGAGAGAGAGCTGAGGCTGGCCGCGAACCCGGATCCTCCGGTCTCCGCCTCCCAAAGTACTGGGATTACAAGCGTGCGCCACCACGCCCAGCAGGAGATTTATTTTCTTATGGTTTCAGGTTCAGTCCATGTGAGGCTGGGGACCGTGGATCTCAGGGCATGGCAGCAGGAGGCAGACAGGGGGAGAGCACATGGCTGTGCTCCTCACATCATGGAGGCTGGAAGGAAGAGAGAACGAGCAGGAGGAGGAGGAACCATATATATAATCCTCAAGGCTGCACCCCTAGAGATCTAACCCCTCCAGCTACCACTCAGATAAATCCATTAGAATGGATTTATCCACTGCTGGGATTACAACCCTCAAGACTCAATTATATCAGCTCCAAACACCAATTTATGAGCTCTTCAAGGGGCCATTCTATATCTAACCATAGCAGTCTCCAAGGGCACATCCTCAGTGGCCCACTTCCTACAACTAGGTCCCAGCTCTTACAGTCTCCTCCACCTCTTCATAGTCCACTTAGCCATGATGGAATAATTCTTTAATGAGGTCAGAGCCCTCAGGATCCAATCACTTCCCAAAATACCCACTTCTGAACATTGCTGAATTGGAGACCAAGCCTTCAACACATGAGACTTTGGGGAACGTTCCAGATCCAAACCAGAACTTGTTGCATGATAAACTAACCTTTATTGTGTGAAGACAATGAAGGACTATTTAAAAACATAGGTCTGGTCTTTGCTGGCTAGCACAAAGGCACACGCATGTACACACACACACACACACACTCACACAGAGTTTTCACCATTTTGGTGCATAGTGCTAAAATATGAGCACTCAAGGATAGCCAGACATCTGAGGAAAACTCTAAAATGAAAAATAGGGCTTGGAGCAAATAGAAGATGGTAGCTCAGAGGACCAGTGATTAATCCAGAAAAAAAAAAACTATTACTAACAGTGTGAATAAAGTAGCAGCAGATATTTCACTCAAGAAACAAGACCAGAACTACCATAAGGAAGAAAATTGCACTCAGAGAACCATGGAGAAAAAAATAGAGCTCTTAGAATTAAAAGTATGATAGTGAAAAATAAAAATTCAATAGAAGCACTTGAAAAGAATATTGAGAAATTCTCCCAGAAAATAGGGCATTGTGAAAGAAAATGACACAAAATAAGAAAGTTAGAGCCTCAATATAGGAGGTCCATCATCCAGATAATTGTGTCTCCAATGACAATGGTGAGAACTAAAGGAAATATATATATATATATATATATATATATATATATATATATGAAACAGGTAACTCCATAAAATTCTCCAGAATGGAATAGAATAGGTTTTAAATTTTGAAAAACATTTCACCAAGTGTCCTGCAAATAGACCCATATACCTTCTATGTCAGAATGTGGAAGAAGTGACTTGGGCTAAACTTCCTCCTGAAAACAACTAAAAATGCTAAATAACACAGTCAGAACATCTTCATAAAAAACACTAATGATAGACTAATGAATGTTCCATCCAAACCCTAAGTGAAAGCAGAAATCTAGGGAGGTAACTTGAAAACCTAAGTAAAAGCAGAAATCTAGGGATGTAGATTGAGGTCACTTTCACCCTGAAGCTATTCGACAAAGTAAAACAGCTTTGGTTTTTATGGAACAAACTAAGGCCACACCACCAGGATAAGGGGGAGCCAGAAAGAAACCCATTCTACCTAACCTCCTACCCAGGGGCCTGCAAGAAGAGGTGCCTTGGCACTCAACAAAGTAGAAGAGATAAAAATCTAAAAGCCCCCTTTGAACAGTCATGACCACAAGCTAGTCTTTGTGTAGAGGTTTAGCCCAGATGTGCATCACACGGAGAGTCCAAAATAAGCCTCAAGCCATGAATGTCATTGAAAGTGATCCTGGGCTGGTAGGATTTTGCTAGGGCCCCAAGACCCCTAGCAAAAGCCAAAGTAAATACGCTCCAAAGGAATACACTTTCATCCTAGTCCAAAAAAGATGGCCCACAAATAAGTTTTCCAGAAAATGAATAACACACAGTCCAAAATAACCAAGCGGAGCTCACTCTTTGTAGGCATATGCACTTTGTAGGCAAATGGAACAATACAGAAAAGCAAAACAGCATGGTCTCGGTACTAATAAGTTAAACATACAGTTACTCTTGAGCCATCAGATCTCCTCCTAGGTATTTAATCAAGAGATGGAGGCCTGCACTCCCCAATGACTTGTACATGAGTGCTTATTCATGGAAGCTCCAATCCTAATAGCCCAAACTGGAAAGAATCCACATCTTTTTTCTTTGTTTTTCACAGCTTTATTGAAGTATAAGTGATATACAATAAATTGCACAGTTTACAGTGTACAATCTGACAAATTTTGACATATGTATACATGCATGAAACACCAGCACCTCAATCAAAATCATAAACACAACCAAAGAAGTTTTCTCTGTTTCTTCATGATTCCTCCCTTCTGTCCCACCTACCTAGTACTTTTTGGCATCATAAATTTAATACATGTTTGGATTTTCTAGAGTTTTATATAAATGGGATCTATAGTACATAGTCTTTGTGTTTGGCTTCTTTTGAGATTCATTTGTAAGTGTCAATAATTCATTCCTTTTTCTTGCTGAGTAGTATTCAATAGTGTATATATGTCATAATTTGATTATCTAGGAAATTATGGATGAATATTTTGATCAATACAAGAATGAGTAAGTAAATTGTGAAATGGTCGGCCTCCATGACATGGGAGCAGCTTCCGGTCCCCATGATGTAGGAGCAGCTTCTGTCCTCCATGACGTGAGAGCAGCTTCAGCCTACATGATATGAGAGCAACCTCCGTCCTCCATAATGTGAGAGTGACTTCCGGCCTCCATGATGTCAGAGCAACTTCCGTCCTCCATGGTGTGAGAGCGATTTCCGGCCTCCATGATGTGAGAGCAACTTTCATCCTCCATGATGTGGGAGCGACTTCCGTCCTCCATGATATGGGAGTGACTTCCAGCCTCCATGATGTGGGAGCGACTTCCAGCCTCCATGATGTGGGAGCGACTTCTGGCCTCCATGATGTGGGAGCAACTTCTGGCCTCCATGATGTGGGAGCGACTTCCGGCCTCCATGATGTGGGAGCGACTTCCAGCCTCCATGATGTGGGAGCAGCTTCCCACTCCCTGCCACCGCGGCTGCTGACATTTATGCTTCAGAACTGGCCCTATGGACTAAAACCTCTGAAACTGTAAATTCCAATAAATCTTTCCTCCTCTGAAAAAAAATAAAAAATAAAAATAATAATATTGTGAAATGATAATACAACAAAATGTTACTCCACAATACAAAGAAAAAGGATTATTAATGGATACATGGTTAAATGTCTCCCTTCCTTCACAACTTTACTGCATTCAAGCCTATGTGCGAGGGGTCCAGAAGGAAGGGGAAATTCAACCTTGCTCTCCCATCTCTCCACCTTCTCCCCCACTTCCCCAGCCAAGCCAGATGGCTCTTCTCGCTGATTGTTTACAATTCCAATTGTTAGCCCCTGGGAGCCCGGAAGTCATCCTTCAGAGACTCTCTAATAGGGGTCATCACCTTTCCAGGTGACTTCTTTGTTAAAGTCCCTTCGAGGCATCTCCAGGCCAGACCTCTTCCTCAGGTCCATTTGAGTCATAGGAAGGTCACGGCATGGCCGCCCAGCAGCCCCCGAGCTCCCAGCCCTGGTGCCTCAGCCTGAGAACCTGTCTGTAGCCCCAGGACACTGCCCCCAATTCCAGGGAAGACCAGTTTTCCAGGTCATCTACCAGATGTCTTCTGTCACATCTGCCTGTGATGTGACTCATCCCTAGGGTGTGTGAATGGGGGTGGGGTCACATCACATACCAACGACTGCCCCCCTAAAAATATCCTTTTTATCTCCAATTGACAATTTTGGTGACTTTCATATGCTGGCCTGGCTTTGAATCCGAGGGTACTCGGCTGTTCTTGTGTCACTCTTGGCCTTGGCGTCTCCGCTGAAAAGGAGACAGAAAGTCCCATTTTAATTTGGGTAGCTAGCTGGAATGAAAGTCTACCCTACAGGGGCCAGGCTATCTTAGAGGCCTAGATTTCTCAGAGCTCAATCTCCAAAGTCCTCAAAACAGACATTTCAGAACTCAAGAGCCATGATTATGGCTGATTGAAACATAAAAAACTGGACGAAGATGTGGGCCTCGTCTTGATGATCCACACGATGAAATTCTTTCCCCTGCCCCTCACCTCTGGTTTGCAATCACATTAAGATCAGATTAGCAGCATCTGTGTTTCCATGACAGCCCATGGTCTGTTGCTTGAACTGGTCCCTAGCCAAGGAGTAAAACATCACAGCAACGGGCAGATGGACATGAGAGTTTACCCAGAGCTTTTCTGGGTGTTGGAGAATGGTTTGGAAGCTGAAGCACCATTCTTCAGGTTTCCAAATAGTGCCCATGCTTCCTATGAACATGCTGAATTACAGTTAAAAAAAAAAAAAAAAGGTTGGTAGAAGGACCTTGGAGACATTCTGGGCTAAGTAACTGGTAAGCACACTCATCCTTAGATCCCGTCTTCATGGCAAACATCTAACTCATTTCACTGCCCTGCCCACTGAGCCTGGCCCCAGCAGTATCCAGCAGCATAGAGATGAACGCTATTTGCCATCACCACTTCTTCCTAATTCCCTTATTTGATAGGTGAGGAACTTTGTCATTCAAGGTCACACAGCTAGTCAACAGAGGAGAAAACAGTAAGATTCCCAGTTCAGGTCTCTATCAGCATTCATGGTGGATAGATGGGAAAAGGATCCCTTACCACTTACCTACCCTTGGTCCCTCCCATGAAGTCTCTTTAGAACCTGAAGCCTTATTCTAATTGTCCGTGTGACCCAGATTCCATAGTTACCAGAGTCTTTTTCCTGAACCATTCCAGCCTGAGATCTTGCTGAGAAATATCACCTACACATGCTTTTGCACGGACTAGACCACTTAACTCACTACTTCTCGAACCACCTGACCTTTTCAAAAAGTCAAATGTTATGCTTTCAAGTTAAAAGGCCCAACATATTCCTGGAAAAAGTGAAAATGGAATGCTTCCAAGTACCATATCATGGATACGCTAACGTCCTGGAACTAATTGCAGTTAAGTTCTTGAGTCTAGAATGGGGGGCAGAGAAAACAGTGTCTTCGGACTCAGCATCTTTCTGGATCTTTTTGTAATGAATTTGCCTATCTCTGTCCAGAATGGAAAGTGCCTATGGGTTAGAGGTGACCGGGAAGGCGGACGTAAAGAAATAGTACTTTCTATTCCTGGATTGCATATTACTGCTCCATATGGGGGGTGAGTGAAACATATGGCGTTCCATCTGCAAAATAGGGCTGGCTGGGTCTCATGAATGGCTTTTAATGCAAGTGGATTCGGCCTGATTTGGTCTGCCTCCAAAAGAAAAGAAAAGCCAGTGATTCAAATATTGTGTAAAACCATTGGAATTAATGGCACAAAACAAGACTCATTTGTATTCCGCCTAATTTAAAAGATGTCTGCTTGGTGTAAAGTAATGAATTCGTTATGCGGGTGTTTGGACTGAGTATTCGATACTCTCCTTGAAGAAACAAAATCCCTTTCTTCCTGCTTTCAAGCCACTCTCTGTTAAGTTATTTGGAGCCGTTCCTCCCAGGAAATCCACAAAGCCTTTTGGCTTTTATAACGGGCCAGACTTGAAGAGGTTGACAACATTAGGCACAGCTGGTCCTGCTTCAACACCCCAAGTCCAGGACGGAAGGGAGAACCAAGAAGATGTTCCTTTTAAAACTCACCTAATAGAGTCATCTCGTGAGTGGGAGAGCATTTCATGCCCTTCCACTACATCCTAAGTTTCCAAGAATCACTTGTCACCAACAGACGCAGTGGGCAGGAGACCTTGCCCTCCTGAATGCAGTGAGAGAACTTGTAGCGCATCCTTGAACTGTTGCACTGTGCCTCCACGTCACACATGTCACTGGAACGTCACAAGGGGCTCACGTGCAGCCCCAGCCATGACTCAGTCACTGAACTGCGCCCTCCCCGCTCCCCAGTTATTGATGGTGGTGATGATTCAAGGTGGTGAGACTCTGTTCTATGCCGGGCATCATGCTACGCTACACATTACACGGAAACTATCCAATTCCATCTTACAGTCTCTTTGGGAAGCAGGCACTGTCGTCTTTCTTTTACAGATGAAGACGCTGAAGTTCAAAGACTAAGTTGCCAATGTCACAGAGCTAAGAAACAGCAGACCACATGCAAACTCTGGTGTTCCTGCCCCAAAGCCCGTGCTGAGTCTAGAAGAAAAAGCTGCTGCATCTCTCCATGGGACAGGCCAGCCTGTGGTCAGAAGAACCAGTGAGCCCAAGCTGGAGCAGACAGGAAAAGCAGCTGCCCTTCAGTCGTGGCCTTATTCAAAGCTCTACAGGACAGGAGCCTGCACAAAACCTCAATGGCATCCTTCCCACCTGGACCAGGATGGACCCTAAAATGACCTTCTCCTGGCATGGTGATATACACCTGTAATCCTAGTACTTGGGAGGCTGATACAGGAGGATCGCAGATTCAAAACCAGCTTCAGCAACTTAGCAAGACTCTCAGCAACCTAGCAAGACCCTGTTTCAAAACAAAATTTTTTTAAAAAGCAGGAGATCTGGGGGTGTAGCTCAGAGGTAGGATGCGCCTGGGTTCAATCCCTAGTACCATCAAAAATAAAAAAAAAGATGACCTTCATGTTGGCTTCCTTAAAACCTTATTGTATGACTCAGACCAAGTAGAATCTTGGTAACTCTACCAAGCAATGAGGACAAAGTTCACAAACACCCCACACTGCCCATCCTTGCCTGCAGAGTGAAGGTTTAGTACTCTTTATAGCCCGTTTTCAGTGATTTAGTCATGTGGTATTCAAACCTATTCCAGTAACATTTTTTCCCCAAATGCAATTGGCAAACAGAATCCCTCCATCCCTCCATTTAAAGAAAGAAGGGAGCTTGTGGTTTCCTTTCCCCCTAAAGACAAAACCTGCAGAGTCTAAGGAACTTAAGGGCGCCAGGCATCATTGTTGGAAATCCACTACTAGACCCATTTTTCACCTTCCATCTGTGGGGCTTCGGTCATGGCTTCTTCCTACGAGGCAAAATTGTCACAAAAGCTACAAGGTTCATTGTTAACAGGAGCTATTTTCATTAAGCAAACCATTCATCCTGGAGGGTCCCAGAAGGTGGAGTTCATGGGAACCCAAACCCCAACCATTTCCAAGAGAAAGTATTGCTGAAACTTTTCGGTCAGGAGTAGCCTTTCTTTATAAGCACATGGTTTGTGCAAGGCAATTGTGCCTCATTTATTGCTGGATTTGAAGGGGGTCCTAGAACCCGCCACATCTGTTTGCTATGTGTCTTCTGCTACTTTCAAGATGGAGTCGAAAAGTATAAGCAAATTGTAAAAGATGACAGTTAGCATTCCAGTATCCATTCTCAGTGAAAGAATAAAACGTGGGTTCCCTGAACAGGTGAATCTGGGGTTTTCCTTGCTGGAAAATCATGGAAGATATGTGTGTGTGTGTGTGTGTGTGTGTGTGTGTGTGTGTGCGTGTGCGCGCGTGCTTGTGTGTGCCTCCTCTTTCTTCATTTCCACACCCAGTATGAGGCTTAGCACAATTTATTTCAGGTGCCCCAATCTCAGAGCACACGCTCCAGAGTTCTTCACTGAGGACCAATTTGTCAGCAGCTGACCCAGCAAGTGCCAATGTAGGGGAGTTTCGGGGATGTGGCTGTGAACGTAAAGAAAGGATATGAAGCAGGAGACGCGGCGCTGAGCTGGGCCCAGCAAGAGGGCCTGGCTGCCCACGCTCAGAGCCATCTCTTGCTTCTAAAAGGAAATTTGTTGCAGAGCCCCTGTCCCAGATAATCGACTTTATGCTGAGACATCAACGCCTGTCTGCTCACCTCCTTCCTGGGACAAGCCAAACATCCTCCCCTGACAAGTGTTTCCTCCCAGTCCCCACTCTGTCCCTGCCCCATCCAATCCTCCATCCCCCCACCCCGCTCCCTAGGGCAAGACAAGCCTCTCAGCTCCTTTTCCAATATCCAATCTGCAAACAAGCCCAGAGTTCTGCTGCCTGAGAAAAGGGCCTTTATATCTTGCAGCATGTGAAGCAGACACAAATCATGGTCCCCAATTCAATATACAAGTAGTAAAACTTGCCCCATCTTTCTATAAGTCATGTTTATTTCTGATCTGGGCCATCACTCCACTGGGTTGGAAGAAAGTCTAACTCTGTTCAACATCCCCTCCGCCCTCTGTGGCTGCGCCTAAATCCAGGGGACTCATGTGGTGCCAGTGCATGGGGGTAGGGACGCCATCTGGTCCTTGACGTCAACTGTCAACTCCGACATACACGAACACCTCCCTCCCCTGTTCCTTTCCCCAGTACCCTCAGGCTAGCTCTTTCCTGCTTGGCTCCTCATTGGAAAGTTGTTAATTCTGCTCTTCTGAGCCTTCGGGATGGGATGGGGGGGGTCCTCTCACTCCGCTTCCAGGTTCTGCTCAGAAGGTCTCCACAAGCATGCCATCTGCCCGGGATTCTTGCTCTTCTCAGAGGTGCAATCGTCTGTGGGACCCCACGGGCAGTCGTCCAAGGCAGGCTTCTCTGCTCATTCGTTTTTATTTTGATGCAACTTTTTTTGCAGCTGGGGGATGCAGGATAATCACGGCGGTGTAGAAGAGGCAACAGCAGGATTGTCAAGGATTAAAAACAGTTAACATCTCTTAAAAATCGGACACTACCCTCCCGGTGACCCTGCAGCAGCAACCCAGGGTGAGAACTGGCTTGACCCTGTTTGGAAAGTGACCCACACTGGAGAGGGTTGGAAGCCCAAGGTCAGGGGGGGACAACCCAGGCTCATCCCTTGAAGGCAGGGTGTGAGCCGGAATGGGCAGCAAAAATGGGCCCATTTTTTAAAGAATGGGCCCCATGCGGCAGGAATGGCCTTCCCAGAGCTGCTGGCGTCTCTGCACGGATCCCCTGAGGTACATGGAATCCTCGTATCTGGTACCTTCTTCCACCACGTGCTCAAGACCGTACCTGAGACTCCAGGGTCCCTTCAGCAATGCGGAGTTGGGTTGTGGCTACTGTTGCTGTGAGGACTTTTTTTTATTTTATTTTTCAGTCTACACCTCTCAGGTGTGAGCTTTTCAAAATCATACAGGAGAGCTGTCTGTCTCCTCCCCAACTCCACTCAGCCTGTTAGTGGGCTTCGCTCTGCCCGGGGGACCTGCTCCAGGTCACCCAGGGGAGCATCAGAGGCCACTGTCATTGCTGGGACAGCCATTCCTTGCCAGGTAATTCTACTGCCTTCTGCTATAAGCTGAGACTTCGGGGGCTAATCTACTGTCCATTATGTCTTAGAGTGTCACCTCGGTCCCAGTCTAAGATTTATAAAACAGCATCTCGACACCAAAACATGTGTGTGTGTGTGTGTGTGTGTGTGTGTGTGTGTGTGTGTGTGTTTAATGCTGGGGATTGAACCCAGGGGCATTCTACCTCTGAGATATACCCCAGCCCTATTTTATTTTTTATTTAGAAACAGGGTCTCGATACATTTCCAAGAGCCTCGCTAAGTTTCCGAGGCTGGCCTCCAACCTGAGATCTTCCTGTTTCTGCCTCCCAAGTACTGGTATTACAGGCATGAGCCACCATGCACAGCTCACTATTTCAATTTCTAAGGCTCCAAAAGATAGAAGTCAAAGCCTGGAGCATTATTTCCAGTGGCTTTGGGGCAGGAGTGGGGGCTTTCTTGGGAGCCAGGCTATCTCTCTTGTGTAGGGAGAGCCCACTTGGGTGGCTTTTTTATAGGACACAAACATACGTCCCCATGCAAGTGTCCTGAAGTGGGGAGCCTGAGGAATTGTCCAGATGCAAACCCTCCAATTGCGATGGGTCCTCCAGCCTTCATCATGTTAAAGGACATCCTCACAGGAGTTAGGGGACTTCCCTCCGAAGATGATTTTGATGTTAGCTCATTGTTGCCAGCTGAGACTTGGCCCAGACACAAGAGTTGGGGTGTGAGGTGTGGGAGCGGGAGAAGGCAGAAGAACACAACATAAACTCTGCTGTGGAGGACAAGGCTTTGTCACTTGGATGCAGGCCTGGGGCTCAACAAAAAGACGCTATGGGATAGGAGGGTGCAGGGCACTGGGAGACCACAGGGGTGATGAGCTTTGAAGGAAGCAAAATCCCAGAGCCGGTCTTAAGGTCTTAGTTTCTTTCATGTAATGACTTCAAGCTGTCGTGATGGTTTTTAAACAGATCGATGTTTGTGTTGGTCCCTTCCCACCCTGTAGAGGAAGCCCCCTCAGAGCCAGTGGGTGGGCTCCCCAGATGTGAGTGGGACCTGGGGAGAGTTGTCAGAAGAGCAACTGATGCCAGAGTGTCACCTCTCTAGCGGAGGAAGAAATGAGAATGCATATCAGTTCAGTTTCTCACCGTGCACTTTTTAGCACCCACTAGGTACCAGGCCCTGTACAAGGTGCTCAGGATACAGGATGAAGAAAACAGACCTGCATCTTGCCCAGATGGAGCTTACTATTTCGTGAACTGAACAATAAATTAATCACCCTATCAGCAATGTGTAAAGTATGGCTCTGCTGATGGTGGCGCACGCTTGGAATCCCAGTACGTGGGAGGCTGAGACTGGAGGATCGCAGGTTCACAGCCAGCCTCTGCTACTTAGTAAGGTCCTCTGCAACTTAGTGAGACCCTGTTTCAAAATAAAGAATAAAAAATAGGACTGGGGGTGTAGCTCAGAGGTAGAATGCCCCTGGCTTCAATCCCCAGTACCAAAAAAAAAAAAGGACTGCTGGGTGTGGGGGCCCACAACCTATAATCCCAGCGACTCAGGAGGCCAAGGCAGGTGGATCATAAACTCAAGGCCAGCCTGGGCAACTTAGCAAGATCCTGTCTCAAAATAAAAAATGTAAAAATGTGTGTGGGGGGGTAGGGATGTAGCTCAGTGGTAGAGCAGCCCTGGGTTGAATCGAAGAAGAAGGAGGAGGAAGAGGAGGAACGAGCAGCTAGAAGAGAATATAGTGAGTGACCTAACCAAGAACTTTTATTATTTTATTAGAACATTATATTTTCTTATACTTTTAACAGTAGATTCTGTTGTTATTTGAACATCAAGTGTTATTGGCATTTTGTCATGACAGCAACCGACGTCTAGTAAAAAATGAGGGTTTTTTACTAGACTAGTTTTTTAAAACTGTTCCTGTTTGCATACTACTAAGACATTCGTCCAGCTCAGAATCCTAGCTGTTCCCTCCACAAACACAGCAAGAGGCCAAGAACGGCCCAGAAAAGAGGGCCAGTCAGGAGCAGGTAGACACTGTAGGTTGAGCTGTGTCCCCCTGGTATTCACATGTTCAAGTCTTAACCCATATTTGGCTATTGAGGCCATTAAGGGGTACCCTGACCCAATATGACAAGTGTCCTCATAAGAAGAGGAGACCGGGATGCAGACAGCACAGGGAAGACAGGTGAAGCTGTAGGGAGAAGGAGGCAGCCTGGAGCCAAGAAGAAAGCCAGGAGAAACTCAACTTGCCAACTCCTTGGTCTTATACTTCCAGCTCCTGGAGCTGTGAGGAAATAAGTTTCTGCTAGTTAAACCCCAGCCTAGGGTAGCCCCAGACCCAGGGGATTGATACAGTGGGGAGAAGCTTCTAGAAGGAGGAGAGGTTCCCTACCCACGCAGCAGAGCCCTCGCCCTGCCTGTCCCCACCCCTTCCTCCATTGCTGGCCACAAAAGGCCTCCCCAGTCCTCAGGGCAGACTTGGGCCTCAGCCTCCTCAGGCCACTGCCACCAACACGCCAGGGAGGGGTGGTGGCCCCTGCCCTTTTCGGGAGCAGTTTTACTTTCTGCTGCCCCATCTTCCCTCCGCTACGCTCTTACCAGAGGACTCTGAGCCTGACTCGTCCTCCAGCAGCCTCTGTGCATGTCACCTCTCGCTCACGTCCTCCTCTCTTCTCCCAGCCAGGGGTGTCTACAGAACCGCCGCCCGAAAGGCTTCGCCAGCTACTGTGCTTTCCAGCCCCTCTCCCAGAGCAAGGAACCCCGAGTTTGTAGCTTAAAGGAGATTATGTGCTCCGATTTAATGAGAGTCACTGTGAAAACAGCTGTCCCCAGGAAAAGGGAGGAAACACCACAATAAAAAGAAGAAGAAAAGAATATCCATCCAATTAGTGTCTCTAACTCGGTCTCATTATGCACCACTCCTGACATTTGCCAGTGGTGTTAGATTGGAGCTGTAAAAAAACATCTTTTGAGAGGCAGATTGACATTTGCCACAACCGTCCCCCACCCCCTCGCCCCCTAAAATTTCAGTGCTTACCATGACAACTGAGATTAGTGAAAGGGGAAGCGAGGGGGGCAGCGGGGGACAGTGACTCCTCGAGTGGCCGAGAGGACAGGCTGGTAATTGGAGAGGGGAGAGGACCGCAGAAGGCTGCTGCTCCCTGTGAATGACCCTCATCTTCCATGGCATGGTGTGATTTCCTTTTTAGAGGCTGTTTAATAAGATACAGAAGCCAGATTTGGTTGAGCCCAGTGCAGGATCGCCATGGCAACCTTCCTTGGGAGGTTATCTGAGTCAGGTAAAGACAGCAAAGCTGTTAAAGGTCATGCCTGCCGAGAAAGATGGCCATTGATAAGGTATTTTAACAAGACCCAGAGGAGCTGATATTTGAAAGGTACCTACAGAGGATCAACCAGGTGCGGGAAATGGAAGGCAAGCAACATCTGGGAGGAGGGGGTGTCCTGTGAGGGATTCTGCCACAGCCCTGGCAGCCCAGAGCTGTAAACACCTCTCAGACCTGAAGCAATCTGCCATTGTTCCATGGAAGGGTTAATGACCATTTGAACCAGGCATCTGGGTGGGAAAGATACATGTGTGAGCCACTCTGCACCCGAGAATGCATTCCTGAAAAGTTCTCAACAAGGCACATTTTTGCAAATGGAACAGCCTTGGCATTCTTTATCACTCCAGGGATTCTGTGTGTAATTTCTGTTCTATTAGAATGTCTTTTTAACATCTTGGAGTTGAGAAGGCCTTTCTTTGCTTGATGCTAAAGCCCTAATCCTTCGAGGGAACCCATAAATGTAAATATCTGTGTGGCCAGTCCCTGGAAAAAAGGCATAAAAAATGAATTTTAAGTTGTAGGAAAATATGAAAAAAGAGTCCATTCTTCCCCCTAAATAAAGATATGTCCATTTAAATAACAAATGAATAAATGCATATTAAAATAACAATGTTTTCATTATCAGAAAAGCAAAGATCTAGAAGTGTGGTAATACCCAAATTTGGTGAGGTGTGGGCCCTCTTGGTAGGAGTGTAAACTGGTACCACCATTTAGGGAACAATTTGCAAATATCTATCAAAATTTATAATGGACTTCCCTTTGAGCTAGAAATTCCATTTCTATATATCTGCCCCTACACAAAGATAAATGGACATAAATGGTCATTGCAACATTATTTATGTTAGCAAAAGATTAGAAACAGCCTAAAGGTCCATCAACAGGAGACTGATTGACTAGATTATGAAACATTCATGAAATGGAATAATAGCTATTACAAAGAAAGAAAGAGATTTACAGGCATTGACACAAAACAATCTCCCTGATCTATTAAATGAAAAGAGCAAGCATGGAATCTCGGGCATTGTACGCCTAACTATCCCTTTCTATAATTAGAAAATGTTACAATGGGCATGCATTCATTTTTCAACTCAAAAAGTTCAGGTTAAGGGTCATATGGGCTTTGAATTATGTACCATTTGCTCACATAATGGACCTTGTTGGTACCTCTTCCTTCCTCCTAAAGGAACCTCAGTTTTGTTCAGAAGCCTATCCCTGCCTTCAACAGCCCTTGTAATGCAAGGAGCATCCGGTGACCTGATCCAGTGGTGGGCCCTGAGCCAGTGGGTCTCAAACTAGAGGATTCCTCAGAAGCCCCTGGAGGATGTGTTAAATCAGAATGTTTCTGATTCAGTAGGTCTGAGCAGGGGTCCTGAGAAATTCCTCTTCAAAGGGCTGAAGCTACTGCTGTGGGGACCGTGCTTTGAGGACCCTTGGGATAAGCCAAGTGCAGAACTGCCCCCCCCCTCATTTGCTAAGATGGCTTCAGAGATAGGGTACCTATACCATCTGGGATTCGAAAGATGCTCAATGGGAGTTTTTTTGGAAGAAAATGTTCTTCTCTTGAAAGAGACACAGAGCAAGCAAGATTCCTTTCCATTCTCTCTTTTCCTCTGAACGTGAGCAAGAGGTAATGAAGCCCTGACTATTACTGGCAGGCATCCTCTAACCATGAAAGGAATCCGCGTTAAGATGTCACTGGTCAGAAAGATGGAATGATCCAAGTCCTTGGTCTGAGGCCCACTGACTGTTAGACTTCCTTTGATATGGTATGGGCCAACACATTTGCTTATAGTTTAAGCCCCTCTGTATCGTGTCTTCTGCTACCAACAGACAAATGCATCCCAAATGGCACAAACACAGTACACGTGAAGGTAAAAACAAGTTTCCCTATATGGCAAAATGCCAAACACTTAGTAAAAAAGCTAATAGGAAATTAGGGAGAATATTTACAATGTGTATCTCATGTGCTCTATCTCAGTGAACAGCCAGGTCACCTGAGCCTTCTTCCTTTTTTTTAATTCGGTGCCACTCAGAGATAGATACTAAAGAAATACAGCTCTAAATCATACCTTAGAAAAATAACTTTATTTAATAAATAGCTCTGGAGGGGAATGAGGGAGATGGGCCACAATCTGCAAAGGGAAGGGGGAAAATGCCTTTAAAAGAAAATGTTAGCTGGGCATAGTGGCGCATGCTTGTAATCCCAGTACTTGGGAGGCTGAGACAGGAGGATCCCAAGTTCAAGACCAGTATCATAGTGAGACTCTCATCAACCTAGAGAGACCCTGTTTCAAAATAAAAAATAAAATAGGGCTAAGGATGTAGCTTGGATGTAGAATGCCCTGGGTTCAATCCCCAATACCACCACACACAAAAAAAAGATGTTTAGCATATCTATCTCCCCCCCCACACACACATTCCACAGAGCAGAGCAGATTTCCCTGGTCTTCTCCGCATATATCTGTCCTCCAGAGCATTGTCTGGTTCCTCTCTTATGATTCCTTCTTTCTCTGGATATATCGCTATTATGTAAAGTCATCCAGTTCTCTGAGCGGCTGCCAACTCTGCCTCTCCCAGATCTCCCTGGAGGGGTGTAGTTGAGGTGGGGGTGTAGGAGGAAGGCAGTGACATTTCATACCTGTGAACATGAACTAATTTAGAGATGAAGGAGTGATGACAGTTTCAGTAACTTAGACCAGAATCACATCTGGAAAAACCCAAACCACGACACTAATCTGCCATCAACCAAAGACTGAGATCCCGAACATAAAAATAGCTCTTACAAATCAAAGGAGAGGGGAAAAAAACATCCTAATGGAAAAATTTGCCAAGAACATGCACAAAGAAATTAAAGAAGAAAAACAAATTGAAAAGGATGTTCAACCTCACTAGTAATAAAACGAATGGAAATTAAAACAATATTTCAGCTAGCAGATGAGCAAAGATTTTTTTGAAAATTAATTATAACCAGTATTGGCTGTGTATGGAGAAAAAGGAACTCCCACACTGTGCTGATGAGAGACACTGAAGAAAAATTAGGTAATGCCTCTCCAAATTTAAAATCGGCATACATCTGAGCCTTCAAGTCTTCTGGTAGTAATTCCTCCTGACGAGTTTGTCAGACAAGCAGGAAAGAAACTTGTACAAGAATGTTTACAAAGCAGTGTGACTTAATAGTAAAACATGGAAACATATTAATGACCACCCTTAAGAGATTAAACAATATACAGGGGAGAGAGAGAATGAATACTATGGGCTTCCTAATACAGAACTCCACCACAAACTGCCTTGCCTACACAGGTAACATGTCACAGGTAACATTGGACAACCACAGGCTCCCTTAACAATTCCAGATTCTTCCTCTGTGAAGCTCACAGTAGAGAGCCCCAAGACAAACTCTCTGCATATCCCAGGAAGGAGGAGCTTCAGAGCTTCACAGGTGCAGCTCCTCCTCCAAGCCCCTCATCTTCAGAAGAGTGAGGCATTAGAGAAGGGCTGGAGTGTTACTCTAATGGCAGTCCTACCTCTTAGAAACATAAAAAGAGGAGAAAAAAGGTTCCCCCTACCCCAACCCCAACATAAATAGATACTCACAGAAGAAATTCTGGAGATGGATATCTGTGCTGGACAGTTTATCTACCATGCCTGAGCATATATAGGTGAGGACACTTTGAGGGTGTTTCCCAATGGCAAAACAGCCAGAATCCTCACACCCACCACTGGGATGTAGGAAGCAGTAGAATGTTGCAAGTTGGCAGGCCTGCAATTAAAGGACAGCCATCAGGGGCAAGATGAGCACATGGGAGGTTGAGATTGCAGAGGGAGGGCCGAAGCCAGGGGCAGGTGGAAAGTATGGCTGAGACTCAATATATGCATTAAGAACCTAGGCCGGGCGTGGTGGCGCATGCTTGTAATCCCAGTACTTTGGGAGGCGGAGACCGGAGGATCCGGGTTCGTGGCCAGCCTCAGCTCTCGCTCTCTCTTGCTCTCTCTCTCTCTCTCTCTCTCTCTCCTTAGTGAGGCCCTCCGCAACTCCATGAGACCCGGTTTCAAAATAAAGTATAAAAAATAGGGCCGGGGGCGTAGCGCAGAGGTAGAACGCCCCTGCGTTCAATCCCCGGTACCGCAAAAAAAAAAAAGAACCTAGATGGGGCCCCGCCAGTGAGGGCAGGGGCAGAACCGGAACCCACCTTCAGCAAGAGAAACTAGCAGATGTCAGAAGATGAGCAGCAGAACAAAGGTCCTCCCGCGTGGACCAGTCACTATTCTTGTTGCCTTGAAATCACGAAAGCTCTCCTCTATCTGCAAACACCATCCTCCAAAGTTGGAGAATGGAGAGACATTTGAAAGAAGAGAAGCTGGCCTGATAGATATTTGAGCATTGAATTTGATTGCATATTTATAGATGAGAGTTACAACTAATGTAGGAAAACTCTTACAAGTTACTAAAGATGGTGCAAATTCTTTTTCTAATTATATTCAGCATTGGCTAGGGTATGGAGGAAAAAGAACTCTCACACACTGATGATAAGAAAGTAACTGAAGAAAAATTAGGTGCAACCTCTCCAAATTTAAAATCAGCTTGTTTCCCACTGTTATTCTGCTTCTGTAATTTATCTTAATGAGTTTATCAGACAGTGCTATGGTTTAGATACAGTTTGATCCCTAAAGGTTCATGTGCTGCAGGCTTGGTCCCCAACGTAAGGTTATTGACAGGTGGTGGAACCTTTAAGAGGTGGGGCCTAATGGGAAGTAATCAGGTCATTGGGGTGGGGGAGTGTCACCCTTGAGAAAGATTAACCATCTTACATGCGTGGGTTAGGTCTCATGGGAGTGGGTTGGTTACTATAAGAATGGGTCATAGTAGCATATGGGGGCGCACTCCTCTTATTCCAGTACTTGGGAAGCTGATGCAGGAAGATGAAAGGTTTGAGGCCAGTCTCAGAAATTTAGCAAGGCCCTCAGCAACTTAGTGAGGCCCTATTTCAAAAAAAAAAATAAAAATAAAATAGTGCCGGGGGTGTAGCTCAGAGATAGAATGTCCCTGAGTTCAATCCCCAGTCCCACAAAAAAGAAAGAGAGAGAGAGAGAGAGAGAGAATGGGTTGTAGCCAGGTGTGGTGGTACATACCTATAATCCTAATACTTGGGAGACTCATAGGTTCAAGGTCAGCCTCAGCAACCTAGTGAGACCCTGTTTCAAAATAAAAAATGAAAAGGGCTGGGGGTATAGCTTAGAGGTAGAACGCCCCTGGGTTAAACCTCCAATACCACTAAAAAAAAAAAAAGTGGGTTGTTAAAAAGCAAATTTGACTTTCTCAGCCCACTCTTTTGACATGTCTCTGTCTCTATTTCTCTCTGTCTCTGTCTCTGTGTGTGTTTCTCTTTCTCATGCAATCCAGCCTTGTGGTGCTATCCACCGTTTTATGACATAGCATGAGGCCCTTGCCAAATGAGGCTACTCAATCTTGAATTTCCCTGCTTCTACAACTGTGGGATAAATAGGCCTCTTTTCTTTATAAAGTACCCAGCCTCAACTATTTTGTTAAAGCAATACAAAGTAGACTAAAACGGACAGAAGAAATGAGTACAAGAAAGTTTACAAAGCATTGTTACAGTGAACAAGTCCCCAGTCTCTGTCAGTATTGGCAATAACTGACACTCCCAGATGTTCGTTCACATCTGAGTTGGAGTGTGTTCATGTCTGCCAAATTTCATCTGCACACTTGTAAAACCTATATATCAAATGCTTTGCTAGTTGACTTCTACAGGCATACTGCAACAAACACAAGGAACATTTTCAGAATGAGGAAATGATGGGCAGATCTTAATGTAGGAAGAGGTGTGTAAGGCCTTAGGGTCAACTCACACTGTGTCTTCAGTAAACCTGTAAGGATTTTGGACCTGTTTCTTTGCCTTGTTTTTCCTGGATATGACTCATGACTCATGACTTCGATGGCATTTTTGTTTAAGATAGTGTTTGTAGTAGAGAATGTTGGTGGCCTGTCCAATTCCACTTCCTTCCTGTCTTTCCTGTTGGTAGAGCCAATTCCAGGGCCCCCTCAAAGTGGAGAGTGTAACAGGAGGCCCCAACAGAAAACTGGGACCCTAAATACTTCCCCCTTTGTATAAGATCGATCTAGAAACAAATCCACTTCCCCAAGGACTGCAAGGAAAACCGTCCATCTCAAACTACCCACTACTTTGTGACAAGTAGAAAAAAGAATCCCCCCTGAGAATCTATCATCTGAAGTCAGATTCATTCAAGTTCACAGGATGAACTCAAACTACCTGGTTGATTTGAAGAAAACCTCAAGGTGGGAATTCAGTTCAAAGAGTCCTGAGGTTGGTAATTCTCTGGACAGCTGACAGCAAACATCCCCTTCCCTATCTGAAGGAGGTCGTCCTCACCCCAGCCCTCAAAGCATTCCTTCAGATAAAGTGCCAAGTAATATGAGCTCACGATCAACAAGAAATCATGAAACAGGGCAGCTGGAAGAACAGAGAGCAGGAGGAGACCTGCAGCCCGCAGCTACTGGATTGTCGACACATGAAATGCAAAGTTTAATGTGTCCTTTTTTTTAAGTAAAGGAGACCAAAATGCATATTGCTAAATGAAAGGAGCAAATCTGAAAGATTTTATATGTATGGTTCCAACTACATGACATTCTGGAAATGGCAAAACTATGGAGACAGTTAAAAAAATTATGATTGCCAGGAATTAGGGAGTGGGAAGGATGCCTATTCAGTACTGTGATTCAAGGCAGTATTCTGTGTGATATTGGAATGGCAGATAGATGTCATTATTTATCAAAATCCACAGAATGTACACACCAAGCGTGAACCCTAATGTGAACTGTGGACTTTGGGTGATAATGATGTGCCAATGTAGGTTGATTGTAACAAATCTACCACTCTGGTGCAGGACATTGATATAAATGTAAAGTTAATTGCCAAAAGTAAGTAAATATTTTTGTAATTTTAATGGGGCAAGAAAAGGTTTTTAGGCTAACTTTAAAACACGTAAATCATAAGGCCAAAAAAAGAATACAACTGATCTCCTCAAAATTAATATTTCAGTTCAGTGTAGAACATGATGAACAAACTTAATAGAAAAAAGATAGACAAGCCAGACATAGTGGCACATGCCTGTAATCCCAGTACTTGGGAGGCTGAGACAGGAGGATCACAGGTTTGAGGACAGCCTCAGCAACGTACCAAGGCTCTTAACAACCTTGTTTCTTTTCTTTTCTCTTAATATTTCTGTTATTTTTTAATGAAAGCTTTCTATATTCCACAACAAATGCCAAGTATAAGATTTAAGCTGGCAAGTGTGGTTAAATATTAAAATAGACCTATTAAAGCATCTGTATTGAGTGACTTCAGCTTAATATGTTTTATAGATTCTCAGTGTTTAATAACCACCCCAACATTATATTTTCTGCCAATTCTGGTATGAGACCTTGTTTCAAACAAAATAATTTTTTAAAGGGTTGGGGGTATAGCTTGGAGGTGGAATGCCCCTGGGTTCAATTCACAGTACCACACAAAGAAAAACTGAAAAAAGATAGGATAAATATTTACAATGACTAAAATTAATAAGAGGTTAGTATCTAGAATATACAAGGAATTTCTGCACTTTGAAAAAAACAGAACAAAAGTAAACAAAAGATATGAATAAGCACTTTACAAAAAAGAAAGCCCCAAACTAGCAAGTATATAAAGAGATGCCCAAACTTGTTAGGAAGCAAGGAAAAGGAAATTGAAATAACAAAGAGAAATCCCCTCATACCTATTAGACTGGCAAAAATTAGGAAGGTGGCTAATACCAAGTCTTGGAGAAAAACTGAAATCACGAAAACCCCATGCTGCCAGTGAGAACTCTTCTGAAGTGCCACAGGGGCAACTTCACCAAATTAGGGTTATGTCTTCCCCGTGAGCCCTAACCCACTCCCAGAGATGGACCCCAAGTGTACTCTTTTACAGGTCTGTAAGGGAATATATACAGAGATGTTCATTGTGGGTTTTGTTTTGTTGGTACTAGGGATTGAGCCCAAGGGCATTCTACCTCCAAGCTACACCCCAGCCCTTTTTATTTTTATTTTGAAACATGGTCTCACTAAGTTGCTGAAGCTAGGTTTTAACCTGTGATCCTCCTGTTTCAGCAAAGTATTGGTATTACAGGCATGCTCCACTACACCCAGCTCATTGTGGTTCTATTTATGATACGAAGAATCTTTCTGGGTGTTCATTGCTGATAGAATGATACAATTTAGAACAGTACACTATTTACAACAAAGGTCAATATAAAGTACCCAAGAAAAAATTTAAATAAAATATATACAAGGCCCACATTGAAAGTTATTGTTATACCTAAGTAGATAGAAAGGCATACCATGTTAATGGATTGACATTAATATCAAATAATGCCATATGTTATTCTCAAATTAACAGATTCAATAAAATTTTAGTCAACATTCCAAGAGTTTTTATTTTAATAGAACTTGCTAAGCTGATTCCAATATGTATATACAGAAGAATAAAGGACCAAGGATAATCAAGATGTTAGAGTGAAGTGGAGTAATTGTCTTAGCAGATTCTGAAAAGAACAATGAAGTATAGTATTAACACAAAGTAAACAAAAAGACCAGCGCAATAGAATAGGGAGCCAGAAATAAACCTTCTCATATATAGAAATTTTATTTATAATAGAGCTAGCATCTATGTAGCAAGAGGGCTAATCAATAAATTATGCTTGGGTAATTGGTTATAAATTGGGCCCTTAACTCACATTATACACAAAAATAAATTGCAGGTAGATTAAACACTTAAATATGAAAAGCCAAGTTTCATGAACAAAATACATGAAAATATCTTTAAGTCCTTGAAGCTAATCATTTCTTTTTAATACAAAACCTAGAAAGCATAAATCACAAAAAAAGATGAATATGTACTCTACCATATTAAAATTCTTCAAAAGACATCAAAATGAAAGTGACAAGTCAAGACAGAAAATAATATCATAGATTCATAATCAGTAAGAAAAAGGCAACCTCATAGGAAAAAATGAGCAAAATGGATAAACAAGCACTGTGTAGAAGAAGAAATCTGAATAGTCAAAAAACATATGAAAATGTTAGGTAGTTAGTTTAGAGATGAGCAGGGCAGGGTCAGAAATGGGACAGGGGGATCCCGTCTGCCTTCAGGAGAAAAGATACCAAGACTGCCCCACCCAACTGTGGTTAGAGACTTGTAGCCCTTACATTGCAGCTTTAGACACTAGTGGGAAAGTTCCAACATGGTGAATTTAGTTCGGTTGCACTAAACTGTGGAGCGAAACCCTGAATTGACCACCGCAAATTACTATGCATGAGGAGGGGTGGGATTTCTGGACAGTATAGAAACTCACCACGTGGCAGCTGCCTTCCCTTTTCCACTCCTGGACTAGCCGGCTCTATGAACTTCCTGGTGAACTCACCCAATAAACCCTTTATGCTTAGCTTATCTGTGCCCTCCATGAAATCTTTCTTTTGGGGTGGCGGGAACCAAGGGAAACTCACCTCCCTGTGACAAAAAGATATTTGATCTCATTAGGAAAAATGGAAATTCAAATTAAAAGCACAGTGAGAAATCAGTGGAACCCAGCAGACTGGCATCAAGTAGAAAGGCCTCCATTTGTTGAGGGTGAAGAACAACCTAGTACACCGCAGGGATGGGTGCGAATTGTTCAGACACTTTGGGAAACACCTCAGCAGCAATGCCGTGCCTAGGTATATTCCCTTGTGTTATTTCCCAAATGAGTGTCCTGCAACACAACTCTGACAGTACCCACTGGAGTCAGTGCAGACCCGTAGGCTAGGGGCAAAGCCCACCATGGGACTCAATGTAGAAGCCATTTGCACTTCTGACCAACTGGATATAAATTTGGGGATTTCAATGCCTTCCCCCCAGTTTTGATAATTGGCTTGAATGACTTACACATCACACTGAAAGTGCTATACTTAACAATTATGGTAAATGATCCTCAAAGGGGGTGGTCTGGGAGGGTTCCAGGCTCAGAGCTCCTATGCCCTCTCCCTGTGAGTCAGAGAGGATCACTTTCCCAGCAAATCAATGGATTCCCCAACCAGGAAGCTTCCCTGAGCGGCAGTGTTCAGAGTTTTATCAAGGTTTCATTCCATAGGTGTGACTAATTAAGTCATTAGCAACGTGATTGACCTCAATCTTCAGCCCCCCTCTTCTCCCAGAGAGTTGGGGCAGCTGAAAGTCCCAGCTCTCTGGTGCTAGTCTTTCTGATGACCAATCCCCACCCGGAAGCCACAAGAGGGAGCCACCTTGATTTTTCTCCTTAGCATAACAAAGACACTCCTATCACTCAAGAATTTTCCAAGGATTTTTTGAAGCTCTGTGCCAGAAACTAGGAACAAAAACCAAAGTCTTTATTATACAGCAACCCTAGAGAAACTCTATATGCATATGCACCCCAGGAGACATTTACAAGGATGTTCAAGAAGTACTGTAGTGTGTGTGTGTGTGTGTGTGTGTGTGTGTGTGTGTGTGTAAAAAGAAAGGAAACAACCTACCAGTCCAATGCATATTGTGTACTATTCACTTGACCTTCTGAACCGCAACTTCAACTATTCATATAGTACAATACCTTACTATAGCAATGATAGTGCTGGTGGGGACGGGGATTGGAAATAGAAGGGTGAGAGCCATGTACCCCTTTCTCCTTGCCTCCCTTGAAACTAGGGGTGACCTTGAATATAAGAAATTTGCTTTCACCTTGATTTCATATGTCTGAAGGCAGAAGTCTCACCTAAGTGCCCCCTTCCCCAGTAAGTAGGAGAGGGTTGACTGTTCCAGGCTGCCGCCATCATACAATCAGTTCCCTGAAGTCCAAGCAAGGGCCATGCAGGGGACCCAGCAATGTTAGACCAACCTAACGGGTCAGAGATTAGCCGGGGCACAGGAGAGAGCTAGTAGTGCTGCCTACAATACAACCAGAGGCCAAAAGGAGCCCAGTCTGTACCTCTGAGAGGGATCTGCTCCCGGAAACCAGCATGAAGCCAACCTGGCCCTAAGGAAATACACACAGTGCCTAGCAGAGACCACTGGGCAGGGACAGACACCATCACTGGGGCCACCTGGACAAGAAGGCGGGCACCTTCTCCCCAGGCCAGCAACAGGAGACCCAGTGCTGAGCCAGTAGAGGTGCTCCTTAATCAGACACGCACCACCCCCAGGAGCTCACACCAATCCCTGCCACCAGATGCCACCTTGTGGGGAAGTATCAGTGAGACCCTTCAGTTAACTGACACTTTCCCCAAAGGTCAAAGTTTAGGCCAAAAAGGAAGTAAGTGCCCTGGGTGGTAAGATTCAGGTTTTCTTAATAGGAAATGGGAACTCCTGTTCTAAGTTGAGTTTGGACATAGAGATGAACACAATTTCTTTTTTTTTTTTTTTCGGTACCGGGGATTAAACCCAGGAGCATTCTACCTCCACACTACACCCCCGGCCCTATTTTTTATACTTTATTTTGAAACCGGGTCTCATGAAGTTGCGGAGGGCCTCACTAAGTAGAGAGAGAGAGAGAGAGAGAGAGACAGGGAGAGAGAGAGAAAGAGCTAAGGCTGGCCGCGAACCCGGATCCTCCGGTCTCCGCCTCCCAAAGTACTGGGATTACAAGCGTGCACCACCACACCCAGCCACAATTTCATTTTTGTAAATTGAAAAACTGAGTTTTTAAAACTGACCTACCACTGAAATATTACAGCCAATGCATATATAGAGATATATAAAGATGGAGTTGAAAGAGAGTGATGGGTAGATGGATGGACAGACAGATGGACACACACACACAATCTTTGTTAGCATTTTACAACAAAATATAAGAATACATTAAGCATCCTATTCTTCAACTTGCTTCTTTCAGTTCACAGTGCACAGTGGACTCTCTGATTATTTACAGAATATTTCACTATATGAATTATAAATAACATTGATTTGAAGATAATTGCCTTGCCCTTAAGTCCTCTCTTTCAAGTTAGCATCGCCAACTCCTTCCATGGCATATGCTCCAGCCCGTTTGAAAATCTCAGCTGTCACTGACCCTCTTAAAGTGTATTGACAGGGATGGACTTGGCTCAGGCACAGGAAACAAAGGTAGCTACGAATGGCATAGCACTCACTGACAAGGCACTGGCAAGGATGTCGCCCTTGCCGTGACCTTCTGAACCCCAACTTCAAGCTCTCTTTTCAAGGTACTGATAGTTCAAAGGCACTGTCCTTTGACCTTGCCTTGGGGCCAACTCCAGCCTCTAACTGGCCTTCTACCCTGGACTTAACTTTTCCTTGAACAAAATTGAACTCTCTGACCTTAGCTCTCATCTTTGGTCTGAACTCCAGAATCCCCCCAGTGTGGCTTGCAATAAGGGGATCTGCCACCAAGTGTTCACCTTTCTTTCTTAAGAAAAAGAAAAGAAAACGCAGTGGTGAACACAGTTGTACGTGTATATCTATAGAGCCCAGGAAAGGGGTGCTCTCGCCCCAGCCTGACGCCTTTCTATCCCCTCCCCCCGACTTCATAAGGCAGAACAGAAGGCCTCCCATGTGGGATTCTGTCCAACAAAGTCTGTAAGTCCAAGCTGCATTCACACACAGCACTTCTCTCCCTAAAATGGCCTCTTATTGGCCATCCCTCTGACTTGGGCGTGCATAGCCCGCGACGCCTCAGGTCCTGGTGTTAGAAATAAATTTCCATGGCATTGTAAGAGAAGACACATATTCGAGAGTGGGCAAGGCAAGTTTACTTTTTGCAAAAAGGGATCCTGCCACCAGTAAAGTTAGGTAGACAAGAACAACATGGCAGAAAACTGCTGGGTATTTTATTTTCAGTGCAGGGCTCCTGTGCTGGGCTCCTATTGGTGGGAGCGTAGCTGCACAATCTTTACGCCATTGGCTGGAGGGGATGCCGGGGGAGGGGCCGGCACTCACAATTTCCAGGAAATGCTATCTTTTCAAAAAATACAAGCACACACAAGGTTACACAATGGCGGTTTTACAAAATGAAGCTTAAGTCAAGCTATTCCTTTGATAGAAAATATCTAATTATATTCTCACATTTGAAACAAGCTGCGGCTACCTGGACAGGTAACTGCTGGGTCCTGAGGCCTAGATCTAGGTGAGGGGAGCAGCCATTGGGTGGACAGGGCCCCAGCTGGAGGAAGGGGACTCTCCATGCTGAACCCAGGGGAGAAGCTCGCTGTCCTACTATCAGGGGGGACATGCAGGATGGCCAGAGCTTTCCAGAAGCGTGCCTCTTCAGCTGAATGTTTGAGGATAGGCAGAAAGTTGCTCATTTTAGGCAGGAGGGAATGAATGATGATAAAAGACAAACTTATCAGAGTCAATCACTATGCTGAGCATGGAAAGGAGGGAAGGGGGAGGGAATGGGGTGGGATTTGAGGGAAGGCTAAATGAGCAATGTGTGCATGCATGCTTCTGATACCCTGACACTTACCAAAATGTATAACTACAATGCACCAATAAATGTAAAAAATAAATAAATAAATAAAAGAGGGTCAATGGGAAAGAAAAGAATTGAAGGAATTCTAGGTGAAGCCAGTGATTCTGCACAGAAGCAAGTATAATTACCAGGCGGGGTGTAGACTGCAATAGAAGGGTGTGGGCAGCAAAGGCCAAGCCAGGCCCAAGAGGCCATGCTTGGCTTCTTTCAGAAAAGCAAGAGGGAACCACAAATAATTTTGTACCAAGAGGGGATGTGATTAGGATTTTAATTTGAAGAGGCAGCACTCTGCCATTGGGGAAAATAACGGAATAGAAAATGAACAAGAACAAAAGATAATGGTTAGGCAAATATAGCCTGCAGAAGGCAGATGTTGAAGGGGAAGGAGGAGAAGAAGGCCCTGGGTCAGGCGGGAGGGACACTGCACAGATCAGACCTCAGACCTGAGTCGAATCCAGGTTCTCACCATGGAGGAAACTAGCAAAGTTGCTTGACTTCTCTGGTCTCAGTTTCCCTCTTCTTTACAAAGCATGAGATTCACCAAGAGAATGAAAATGAGTCTGAACATTACTATGAATCTCCCGCCAGGCCTGGTGCATGGGAGGTGCTAAGAAATGGAGGACTACCCAGATGTTTGGAGAGTTTCCATGGAGAGCAAATGGGATACAGCAGACAGGCGGGGAAGAAAGGTATCAGTTATTCCACAATTTTGCCAAGACCCTTGGAGCAGAAAGGGAGCCAAAGAAGGAAGCGGGTTGGAGCTTTCTGAACATGTGGAGGCCTGGGCAAGCCTTGGGGAGACACTGTGCGTCTTTGATAAGCACCTTGAAACCTGATGGCAGCAAAATGGGAACAGCTTTAAGTCATGAAGAGCATGATTTCGTGAGGTTTGGGAGAGTCACCAAACCCTCAGTACAACCCAGCCCACCTGCCCCACCATGAAACACGCTTCCAGGCTCTGAAGTCTACCAGTCTTGGCGTTTCCCCAACTTATCTGCTTGTGAGGCTGTGCCCACAGGAACAGCCACAGCCAGAGTTTCCATTTCCTAGTAAACAGAGAAGCCAATGACCACAACAAGAAAAAAACAAAAACAGTTTGAAGGAAGGCACTGGGGACTGGGGACAGCAGGACCTGGAGAGAAAATAGAGACCCAACAACTGGGCTAAGCTATTGATCAATTGTCTCCAAAGCCTCTGCTCACAGAATGCCTTCATTAGGAAATAACATGCATAGAGATATAGATGATAGATAGTAAAATCCCATTAAATCAAAATCAATTAATCATGCAGCTTCAGCCCTTTAATTTGGGAGAAGTTGAAGCTCACGCTAACCTATGGTGACGAGGCTGTCCCAGCAATTGAATGCTAATTTAATATGGCAACAGACACAGCAAACCACCTCACACAGGTGCCTCTTCCTTGACATTTATATCATGTATCCTCTTTTTGACCCCATGGGGTAACTTTCACGGCAAAATTAACTTAAAAGTAGAACCCTCCACTGCCACTCAACCTAGCAATAGAGTTCTGTGTCTGCTGGGTTTACTGTCTTGTTATTTACCATGGCAGGAATGGCAACTGCAGAGCACACACACTACCTCTTATCATGCCCATACTCTCTGCAGACATGACTAGTCGATCAGAGCTTCAGGATCCTTCTCAATACAGTGCTCCAAAAGAAGTAAGGGATTCTATGTGTTCCTTCTTCCCAAACAGCAACCTTGGCAGCCTGCTTCCAATGACAAAACATCTGTTCTGTGCCCACGGGTCTAAAGGCTGAGGTTATATACTCAGTGGCATCACCCTGACCATTCCAGGAAGAATTGGAAAGCAGGTGGTATAAGAGGGCTTTCTGTTTCCTCGCCCCTTTACCACATGAGATGGTCAATATTGGCGGGAGTGTGGTTTGTTTGACAGGGTGAACACTCAGAAAAGGAATGAAGATCTCTTTAGCCATGTGACATGTCCCTGGGATAGAGCAGAGATCTAAGAAGCAGGCTGGGAGGAGGAGAACGGTAAAAAGTGACAAGGGAACCAGAAAGGGAAGAGAACAGAGATTCCCAGCGACCATTCAGCTGATCAGCGACCCAGCACAGGGATGAAGCACGTGGCTCTGAGTGCAAATCCTGCCTCTGTTAGCCTTACTGTGCACCCTTGGGAACATGACCTGACGTCCCTGCACCTGGTTTCCTCATCTGTGAAATAGGAATAGCAATAATACCTGCTTATCCGTGGTTGCGGGAATTAAGTGCAACTGTCTACAAAAAGTTCCTAGCATGTATTTCATACTTTCTCATTATGATAATTCCTGTTATCAGACAGGATGCGACTGGAGCAGATAACACAAGATCCAAATAAAGACACCGATTCTATCTTGCAGTGAGTCCAGAGGTGGGGAGTTCCAGGCACAGCTGGTTAAATCGTAGCTGCTTTTCATCATTCTCTCCTGAGTGTCCAGGTTGGCAATCGTTTCCCCCATGACAAGCTGACCATGCACTTCCAGCTGTCTAGAAAAAAAAAAAAAGGCATTTCCAGCAAAGGAGATCGAGGGGATGGCTGTTGGAGACAGAACCAATAGTGGATTCAGATTGAATCCAGGGAAGAAAGGGAAGCCATGCTTTGCAGGCAGGGACTCCTCGGTGTACGTGGTTAATGGGCCACACCTGCAGAATGCTTTAGACATCATAAGACATAGCAGAGGGCTGACACCAGTGTGACCACCCCCCTTGTATGTCTCGTCCCTACCAAGGCCTCACTACCAGATAGCAAAGCCTTCAGCTGGGTTTAACCAGGTTAATTTAATCTTGAGTAATTAGTCCTTTGAGGAAGCCACAGGCTACAATTCATCAGATGCTGCGGCCTGCTCGTTGTAAGCAGAATTTAATCTGAGAGCTATATCATATGAAAGTAAAACTGCCTAAAACCACATACATTCAAACCATGATAATAATGCAAGCAGGCAGACGTTCCTAGCACAGCTTGTACAGTGGTTTAGAAGCAGAGGAGTTCCAGAAAGCTTTAAAGAAAGAGTGGTCTGAATGTCATATAAAATGACATTTACATGAAATCCCACGGGATTAGGAATAAAACCTGGGTGTAACTCCTGGCTCCCACCATTGTGTGACCTATGACAAGTTATCTCACTTCCCTGAAACTCAGTTTCACTGTCTTTAATATGGACACAATAATAACTACTTCAGAGCCGGGCCTGATGGCGCACACCTGTAATCCCAGTACTTGGGAGGCTGAGACAGGAGGATTGCAGTTTCAAGGCCAGCCTCAAGAATTTAGCAAGACCCTCAGCAACTTAGTGAGACCCTGTTTCAAAATAAAAAAGGCTGGGGGTATAGCTCAGAGGTAGAATGCCTCTGGGTTGAATCCCCAATACCAATAGTAACAACAACAACAACAATAATAATAATAATAACTTCTTCAGAGACTTATCGGGAGAAAAAAATCAGGTAAAACCTGGACAGAAACTGCCTGGCCTAGTGGCTGGCGCTAAGAAAGTATCCCTGTCATGGGAGTGATGGAAGCTCTGAAAGATATGTCCACCTAAATGGAAACTGTGGATGCAGACATTATTTTTAAAAAGGGTGTTTACAGATATAATTAAGGATCTTGAGATGAGATCATATTGCATTTTCCAGGTGAGCCTAAATTCAGTTGAGTGTTCTTTCAAAAGAAAGGCCAAGCTGGGCCTGGTGGTGCACACCTGTAATCCCAGTACTTGGGAGGCTGAGACAGGAGGATCATAGATTCCAGGCCAGCCTCAACAATGTAGCAAGACTCTCAGCAAGCTAGCGAGACCCAAAAAGGGGTAGGGATGTAGTTCAGAGGTAGAATGCCCCTGGCTTCAATCCCCAGAACCACACACACACAAACACACACACAAACACACACACAAACACACACACACACACACACACACACACACACACATACACACACACGCACACACACGCACACAAACACACAGAGGCAAAAGGAGATTTGAGGGGCACAGAGGAGAAGGCCCAGGACACAGAGGCAGATAGCACGGTCTCCCAGTTCCAGCTCCGGCAGAGAACACGTTCCACATTCCTTCCTAGACAGTCATCTGTTTTGGTTTTTTTTAGTTGACAAAAACTGTAACTTATTTCAACAACGAGTTGATATAGTTGATATAGTCTGATCGGAACATGCCTACAAATCACCCCCTAATCTCAGCAGCTTTAAACGACAAAGGACTTTCTCTCCAACACTGCCTGTCCCAGCCGGGTGGGGCTGGGACATTCTGCTCCACACTGTCCTCGCCTGGGAACCAGGGTGACGCTGGATGCCCTCTCTTTTTGGGGGGGCGGGGAGGTATTGAATCTCTGAGCTACACTCCCAGCACTTTTTATTCTTTATTTTGAAACAGGGTCTTGCTAAGTTGCTGAAGGTCTAACTAAGTTATTGAGACTGGCCTCAAACCTGTGATCCTCCTGTCTCAGCCTCCACGTACTGGGATTAGAGATGTGTGCCACCACACCCAGCTCTGTTTCCTTTTTTTTTTTTTTTCTGGTACTGGGGAATGAACCCAGGAGCATTCTACCTCAGAGCTACTCCCCCAGCCTTATTTTTTTCTTTTTATTTTGAAACAGAGTCTCACTAGGTTGATGAGAATCTCACTACTTGCTGGGGCTGTCCTCGAACCTGTGATCCTCCTGTCTCAGCCTCCCAAGTACTGGGATTACAGGTGTGCATCACCATGCCGGGCTCTGTTCCCTCTTTTGATGCCAGCTTCTTAGGTGACGTTGGGTATGCAGTGGCAGGGAAATGAGGACCAAGTAATCCAGCATCAGCATTTAAACACTCGTGCCTATCAGCTTACTTCTGCCACATTACCACGACTTGAAACATTGATACAGGAAATTGCAATGCTCAGTGGACTGGAATTAGGGAAGAACTAGATATGGGCAAATATTAGCAATATCTCCCACAGACGTGGATTTGGCATTCTTTGACCACCACATTTGAACAACTAGAGAACCCAAGGATGGACTGAAGATGAATAAAATGATCCCAGGCCCGGGAGGCTCGTATGCAGTTATAGCCACCTCAGTGTTGGCCTGGTGCTCCAGCGGCCACAGCGCAGCTGCGATGGATTATAAAAAGCACTGCATATCAGCAGTGTTTTATTTTTCTTCTTCGGGATGACCATCCCTCCCTCCCCACATAACCAAACTTCTGGAAATTTAGGCCCCAAAAGCCTATTAACCTTAGATGCTCCGCAGGTCTGGTCTACAGGGTCTGGATCAATGAGATCAAGAAACATTTTCTCAGAAGTCTCTAACAAAAAGCAGATGGCTGACGGCCAGCATGTGACAGGAGATGCGCCTGTGAGTGGCGGTGGAGGCCAAGGGGAGCTGTCATTTTCAAACAGGCCTCGAAATAGGAATGGATTTCCTTTTTACCTGCTGAAGGCGCCACTAGTTAGCAAACACTGCTCCTCCAGGAAAACAAATACACAGTTGGGAGACTCATTTTTCTTCCATTATTAAATACGGCTGCCTTGATTTTTCAAAGATTTCAAGTAGAATGGCTCTTTTAAAATCCCCTGCCTGGCTCCCATTCTTCCTCCCTCTCTCCACCCTCTGCCCTTTGATGCGGCCCGCACGCACCACAGCTACTGCTGTTTCATCTTAAATTTCTATAACAGGAAATGTAGGTCACTGATCTTAGATGTGGCCTAGTTTCTCAGCTCCAAATAGAAATTTTTCCCCGGGTTGAGGCTTTTTTTCTAGGTTTATGTCTAATAAAAGTGTAACCTGCTTAGCTGTGCCAAACAAACGGAGCTCTGACCTCCTCCTCTCCACCCAGCCGCTGAACTGGGAGCCTGGGATCCCCGCCCTCGGCCTGTGGCCTTGGGATCCAGGCCATAGCTTTCCCTGAAAAGCAACTGGAGAGCCGAATTCATGCAGAGGGCACAGGTGATGGGGCCTCGCCAGGAGAATGGGCAGCTTCTGCTCCGCCCGGGGAAAGCCATGGTGGAGCCAAGAGAGGGTCCGCCAGGTGCTCGGATCTGCTGCATGCTTCCTGAATCATCTTATGTCACCCTCTATGAGGTTGGCTCAGTCTACCTTCCTCCCTCCCTTCCTTCCTTCCTTCTTTCCTTCCTTCCTTCCTCCCTTCCTTCCTTCTTCCTTCCTCCATTCTCATCTTTCTTCTTCCTTCTTTCCTTCATTCCTTCCTTCTTCTCTTCCTTCCTCCCTCCCTATCTTTCTCCTTCCTTCCTTCCTTCCTTTCTTCCTTCTTCTCTTCCTTCCTTCCTCCATATCTTTCTCCCTTCTTTCTTTCTTCTTTCTTTCCTTCCTTCCTTCCTCCCTCCCTTCCTTTCTTCCCTTCTTACCTTTCTTCCTTCTTTTTTTTCAGTTTTATTTTCTTTTTGACTGACACACCCACTGTACATATTTGTAGGATACAGCATGATGTTTCAATACGTGCGTATATTGTATCATGATTAAGTCAGGGTAATTAACACAGCCATCACTTAAACATTTATCATTTCTTTGAGGTGATATCATTGAAAATCCACTCTTCTAGCTATTTTGAAATGTATATTACATGATTGTTAACTATAGTTGCCCTACTGTGCAATAGGGCACCAGAACATTCCTTCTAGCTAACTATAATTTTGTACCTATTGATCAACCTCCCCTTCTTTCTTTCTTCCCCCTTATTTCTTTCTTCCTTCCTTCCTTCTTTCCTTCCTTCCTTCCTTCCTTTTTTTTTGTGGTAGTAGGTACTGAACCCAGGGACATTCTACCCCTGAGCTATACCCCAGCCCTATTTTATTTTTTTACTTTGAAACATGGTCTCCCTAAGTTTCTGAGGGCCTTGCTAAGTTGCTGAGGCTGGCCTTGAACCTGCGATTCTCCTGTCTCATCCTCCCAAGTCATGGGATTACAGGTGTGCACCACCACATCTGACCCTTCCTTCCTTCTTTCCTTCCTTCCTTCCTTTCCTTTCCTTTCCTTCCTTTCTACACAAGCAATCCAAGTTCATAGTAGAAAACTGAAAAAGGCAGGCATACTAAAAGAAAAACAAAAGTTATCCATACTACTACTAGAGAAACACCCTTCTAACATTTCTTTGTGCATCTTTCTCTAGACTTATTTTAATGAAACTGGGATCTCAGTGTTCTGTCACCTGTTTTTCTCCCTTAACCTACACTATAGATGCTTTTCCTGGTTGATTTTATGTGTGCGTTTGCATGCGCGTGCATGACCTTAGGATTTTTTTTCTAAAATTACTCATAGAATTTTATAAAATAGATCTAACCTGAAAGAGATAGCTTGTCATTTTTTAAAGATTATTTCATTCAGAGTTTACCAAAAAAAGGCCTGGCAGGGAGCTAGTGAAAATTAAAGGGCTATGGGACCCTAGCCTAGGTGGGGTACCAAGTGCATTGGTCTCTTTTAGAGTAGCGTGATGTTGGCTTTCTCGGCAGAGGGCACTGGAGGGACCTTGCGGGACAAAGTGGATCTCCTGCTGTTTCTGGCACCAGCTGGAGGTGCTGCCCACCCTCCCTGAAGTCCCTCCACAACCTTTCAGCCTCAACCTGCCAGTAACCTTGCTACAGCCCTCTCAACATGGAAACCAGAGCCTACGTGTGGGCTCCATGCTCTGAAGGCCTCCCGCACCCAGCACCTAGTCTCTCCCTGCACCCAGGCACTGGTGGGTGCTCCCCAGCTGTGCTCCAGAGGGTGGCCAGGTGCTTGTCCAGCAGCTGTGGACCAAAGCTGGCCAAACCAGCAGATGTCATTGCTACCCAGCGGCCCAGCCGCCTGTGCTCCAGCAAGGTCCTCCCCTTGCAGGCTTGTCCTTCCTCAGATTCCCTCGGCCCTGGGGAACCATGTCGCGTTCCCTTATATCTTCCAGTCACTCTTTCATCACAATCCTTCTTTAGATTAGACTTTCCCTGTTACATCTGCTGTGATTGGACCTAGGCTGCTATAGTTGAACTCCTGACCCAGCTCTCTAGTGCCACAGCCACTATGTCCAGTTGCCTGGCACCAATTGGGCCCATTTATCCCAATACCCAAATGGTAACAGCCCCAGACTTAACCTGCCCAAGCAGAAACTTACCTCCTGCTCACATGCTCTAAGGATGCCCTGCAGGACCCTCACAGGTCAGCCCCAGGCCTCTCCTCCTGTCCGTGCTCCCCAGCTCCAGTCTCAGTCTGCAAAACAAAGCGGGCACCTTGTCTCTTGACCTTCACATGTTGTTCAGAAAGGATCACACCATAATCCCACCTCTTTCTGCAAGTCCTTAAACATCAGTGATGCTGCCCTAGTTCACCATTCCAAAGCAAGTTCATGGATGTCTCTGCATTTGGCCCAAACTACAGCCATGCAAGGAAGAGCAGGAGCGCTTCTTCCCACTTAATAGATGGGGATACTGAGGTTCCCTGGCTCAACCACACTGAGAACAATTGGCATTTCCAGGAGCAACTCTTCTGATTTCTAGCCCAGGGTACAGCTGCAGCATCAGTGAATCACTCCCTCTTGTTGGGGGTAAGACATGCTCACTTCTGCATAGCTATGGGTGATCTAATATCACACAGGGAGGACCTAAGCTTCAGGACGCACAGCCCCCCCCCCACTCAGCTGCACGGCTTATGCACTGTTCAGCTGAGGGCTTCCCCGGTGGTGCAGTTCAGCCTGTGCCCTACATGCTAAGCTTCACATGCAGCACAGGGCTGGATCTGCCAGGGGAGGTACAACACCTTTACATCTGACCACCTAGAAGAGGCATTCTCATGCAATTCACATGCGTACACAGAGTGTACTTGCAGGTGAGCTAGTGCATATCAAGCGCCCCTTGAGGGTATTTAATATGCACTACCCCCCCATCTTTGGCCAGCATAAAGTCCACATTCTATAGGGCTCCTAACGAGGCACCTGTGGGTGGATGGGGACAGGGAGAAGGGAAGAGAAGTCCCCTCTGTGGACCCAAGTCATTTCTCCCTGCCGACATCCCTGGTTCATACCTCATTCTGCCTATCTTCAGGCACCAGTGCATACAGGTGCTCATGGGGACAGCCTGCTGCTGGTCCTCACATCCTCAGACCCTGCAACTGCCTGCACTCCCTCCTTGGGATTGCCATGTTTAGGGCAATCACTCTGGTCCCCCCCCCCGTCCCACTGGAGCACAGACCTTTCTCTCCCTGGAGCTGCGTATCTTCACAGACTCCTGACCTCGCTGCCTCCCAGTGGGGAGAAAGGACACAGGGGTAGGACCTCGAAGAAGATCCATATTTTCCTTCATCTCCCTATCCTCCTCCAAGCCAACCACATATTTTTAAACTAGACAGCAGAAGCCCTAGTCTCTCTCTCACATTCCTCTTAAACATTTTGTCTACCAAGCAGTTCTCTCCATTGCCCTAGGAACTTCAGTTTTATGAGGCCAAAGTCCAGAAAACTTCTCTTTGACTTTAAACACTGTCCCAGAAAGGCCTGGTCGCCTCAGTGAGGGAACAAGTAAAGAAGAACTATAAGGAGGGTTTAGGATGCAAAGGTTGGGAGTTCAGAGATATGATCGCACTGCAGTTTTGCTAAAGTAAACACATCAGAAAGGAAAGGCACATCTGATTTTGTGGCAGCTCAGCTGCAAGGCTCTTATCTCCAGTGACAACCAAGTGCGCACCATCTCAACTTCACGTCCGAGCTGCTCTCTCCGAGCTGAGGTCCTCTCAGCCTCTCCGACACCTCACTCACAGCGACATTACAAGCCTTGGTCAGTCTGTGGGAACCGAGCCAACCAAGGCGGGCTCTGACATCTGAGATCTTCTAAAAATACCTTCATATCATAAAAAAATTGTCTCCTAAACCTCAGAAGTGAGGAAACTCCATGCTCAGAGACAAAGGAAGCAGTTGAGAATCCAAGCAAGAACACCAGAACAAATGTTGACAACTCAGACACAGAGCCGAGGAAGAGACTGGGAAGTGTGCTCTTGAAGGCCCTGTGAACTCTGACCAAGTTGCATCCCCTGTCGACCAGTTGTCCCTGATCACCCCCAGAAAGAAAGAGAACTAACCTTAGCAGAGACCTCGAATGATGCTGAGGCATCAGTAGTTAGATCCAGTTGCCCTCCAAGTGCTCCTTGAATCGTGAAGATTAAAGGTTGGGGGTGATGGAGGTTTCAGAGACAGCTCCAAATGCAAACCTTCCTAGGGTATCCTGAGCATATCCGAGCAAAGCTGCTACCCTCCAGCCCAGGAGACCCCACCTCCAAAGCCAAGGCTACAAGTACTCTATGGAAACCCTCCTGCAATGCCTGCTGCTCCCCACAGAAACCCCAGCACCACCTCTTTGCTCTCCTGCACCACCAGACTCGGTCCTGTCTGCTCCAGAAAAAACCCTCAGAACCCAGGTCAGGGAGAGAGAAAAGAGCTCGTGCCCAAAAGAGCTCAGGAGTTCCTGAAGGGGCTGCAGTGGAGTCCAAACGGCCCAGAGCAAAGGCTGTAGAAGGACAGAGACAGCAACTCTGCAGCCAGCCAGCACGTCACAGTGAATTCTAATCTGTATCCTCTGTTCTCACTGGCAGGCAAGCCTGAGGGGACCTTGGGTTGCAAGGAGGTACACTTCAAATTCTCCTGCCCATCTTGACCCCCGGCCACAAGTTAACTCCGGAGGAGATAAAGGACCGAGGCCTATCAATTTCCCTATTTGAAGATCAATCTGCAGAAATCAAAAAGACCCTCTTCAGAATCTGCAGAGGAGTTCAGGATCCTTTGCCACCAAAACCCAGCAGAGGGAAGAAGCTTCAGAAACACTTGACCCCACACGCCTCCCTTACCAGGCACTGAGCCTGGCAGTTTCCACCAGCAGCTGCATGGTCTACTGCCTCCTTCAGTAGGATGGAGTTATTCCAACAGGACCTTCGTTTTAGGAATTTCAGGGCTAACATTCAAGCCGGTAGATTTAACAGCTCAGTGTTGGCCCCTTATTAAGGGAGACAGTTCCTTTAAGCTATCAAAGTTTAGAGCAGTCGATTTTTCCACTTAAAAAGAATGGTCATGCCGGGCGTGGTGGCGCACGCTTGTAATCCCAGTACTTTGGGAGGCGGAGACCGGAGGATCCGGGTTCACAGCCAGCCTCAGCTACTTAGTGAGGCCTCCGCAACTTCGTGAGACCGGTTTCAAAATAAAGTATAAAAAAATATAGGGCCGGGGGTGTAGCTCTGAGGTAGAACGCCCCTGGGTTCAATCCCTGGTACCGCAAAAAAAAAAAAAAGAATGGCCACATGGTGGCAGCGACCCCTTTTTTCCACTCATTTTGGCCCACGTGGCTGAAAGTAGAGCCCTAGTCTACTTGAAGCTCCCTGGAAAGTCCCCACTTTGCCAAAAAAAAAAATTAAGTTTTGAAACAGGATCTCACTAAATTGCTGAGGGCCTCACTAAGTTGCTGAAGCCGGCCTCAAACCTGCAATCCTCCTGTCTCAGCTGGGATTAGAGGTGTGCGCCACCCCCAGCTAGATGCATTCTTCAGCCTGCTTTGCTCTGCTCCGTATTTCTGGGGGGGGGGTGTGTGTGCATGTGTACATGCGCACACATGTACGCGCACACACACACACACACACACACACACACACACACACACACAGAGGCTGTGGTTGGGAAGTGGATCCCTGTAAGCTGTAGCTTCCAGTCTCCCAGGTGAACTGGTTGAGCCAGTGGATCATTACTGAAAAAGTGGGACATGTTTTCCAGTCTCGAGATGCTTCAGTAGCTTCCAGGGACCAGCAGCATCCCCTACAAGGCTCTCACGCTCCTGGACAGGCCCTCAGTTGTCTTAGCTTCATCTGCCTGGTGGCCCCAGCCCTGAACTCTAGAACTAGCACCTTCTGCCTCGTTCCTCTAGCCTAGCAGTGGGGCTGCGGCCCACTGCAGCCAATCTCCCAACCACCTCCCAGCCAGTAATTCCAACCTATGAACCACCTCCCCAAGCTGCGTTCTTTATTTTATATATTTAGAGTGTCTTCTGTTTTCCTAGTGGAAGCCTATTACACTCCCAGATATGTAGAAACATAAGACCAGGTATAAACTCTGTAAGCATAGGGCGCCAGTATAAGAATAATAATACTCAGACTATAAAGACTACATTATTGCACTGACACTAAGTTCTCCCTTGAAATGTCACCAGGGTTTCTCCACTGCATACAGGTGCTTTCTGAGCTCAGCAGGCTTAACACCACTGGATGTTACACTACAGAGCGCCATCCTTCCTCTACTTTCTTCTGTTTGAACTTCTGTAAAGCCCTCGTTTGTAGATTATCAATATTGCTTCCTGACTTTCACATCCAAAAACCATTAGAAGACAAGCTCCTAAATCTCACTGCCAGGCTTAGCTGTAAAGTCATGATTGAGACATTCCAAGTTTCATATATATAATGTGGGGGTTTTTTAACTAAGAAAAAAGCACAATGTTTTAAAATGCATGGTGAGAGAAACCCTGGCGTGGTTTTTCACGCAGACACTCGTAGATGAAGAAGAGCCCTGAGCCAAACCTCACAGCTCCTGAATTACCATTATCATGCTCAGAATCTGCGCCGGGGTGCCCTAATTAATCTGAATGACAACCCTTCAAGGCAGGTATTGTAATTTTTACTTTACAGATGAGGAAACAAACTCAGAGAAATTAAGTGCCTTGCCTAAATCCTTACATCTAGAATGGGACAGAGCCTCTCGTACCCTAAAACCTACCGCACACCTCTCCACTCACCTGGTTCTCTCTCTTCTTCCTGTGAGTCAGCATTCCTGAAGCTACAATCTAAAAGATTGACCATGTAACTTAGAGGAAAGAAGATTTATTTTCCTTAAGGTTTCGGGCTCAGTCCACGTGAGGCCGGGGACCGCGGATCTCAAGGCATGGCGGCAGGAAGCAGAGAAAAACACATGGGCTGTGCTCCTCCAATCATGGAGGCCGGAAGCGAGAGAGAGAGAGAGAGAGAGAGAGTGTAAGAGGAGGAGGAACCATTTATATAATCTGAAAGGCTGCACCCTCAGGGACCCACCTTCATCCACATTCTACTGGCCTGGGTCTCCACCCAGATAAATTCATTACAATGGATTTATCCACTGCTGGGATTACAACCCTCATGACTCAATGACATCAGCTCCAAACATTAATAAATGAGATCTTTAGGGGACATTTTATACTAACTATAATACTGTTCTAAGCACTGAGGCATAGTAGTGAGCAAAACACACAAACCTGTCCAGTGGAGCTTACATTCTAGTGGAGGAATCATAGAATAAACAGCATTTATAAGAAAGACATACTAGCTGGGCGTGGTGGTACAAGCCTGTAATTCCAGTACTTGGGAGGCTGAGACAGGAGGATCACAGGTTCAAGGCCAGACTCAGCTACTTAGTGAGGCCCTCTGCAACTTAGCGAGACCCTGTTTCAAAATAAAGAATAAAAAACAATAGGGCTGGGGGTGTAGCGTGGAGGTCGAATGCCCCTGGGTTCAATCTCCAGTACCACAAAAAAAAAAAAAAAAGAGAAAGATACTCTACTCAGATACTGAGAAGTACCACAAAGTCAGGGAAGGGGACTATGCAGTGTTGCCAGGGTAAATACCCTGTTTAAAAATTAGAGCATTCAGAGGAGGCTTTTATGCAAAGACCTGAAAAAACACAAGAAAGCAAGACTTACAAAGTCAGGTGTGATGGTGCACGCCTGTAATTCCAGTACTTAGGAGGCTGAGAAAGGAGGATCACAGGTTTGAGGCCAGCCTCAGCAACTTAGCAAAACCCTGTTTCAAAATAATAAGAAAAAAAAAAGAGCTGGGAGTGTAGCTTGGAGGTAGAATGCCCCTGGGTTCATTCCCAATAAAAAAAAAGAGACATAAGATATGCGCAGATACCTGATTTTTTTTTTTAAAAAAAAGGTTATGGAGATTCCTGGAAGAGTATTTGGGGGCGGAGGAAACCGCCCAGGCAGGGGAGACACACCTGCTCTGCCAGGGCATGTGGAGCAGAGGGAATCAGGGATGTGGCAAGAGAGACATCTGAGACAGAGTGGAGAGCCAGACATGGAGGGCCTCGCTGGTCACTGTAAGGATGCCGCTCCTGCTCTGAATGAGAGGCGAAGCCAGGGGGAGGCTCTGCACAGCCTCAGGCTGGCTGCCATGTGGGGATGTTGGGAGCCCTGCACGGAGCTGGAGACCAGTGAGGGTCCCCGGTGATGGGACTGAGCAGTAGGCGGTGGGAAGTAATCAAATCCTGGATGTAGTCAGAGTTTGCAATCCGACCAGGCAGGCCTTAACCCCTCAGCCTCTCTCCAATCCGTTTACAAGGACCCAGTTCCATGCGTCCAGGGCGCGTGAAGGACCTGCGTGGACCTGAGCGCAGCACAGCCTGTGACCGCAGCAGCCCCCGCACTCTCCAACGCCGAGGCCACCGGCTGCATCTGGAGATGGAGCGCTTCGCACGTGCCAGGTAGCGCTGAGGAACTGAATCTTAACATTTTATTTAACTTTGATTAATTTAAACTTTACGAAGCAGCATTTGGACAGCACAGCTCTAAAGAGCCGGTCTGATAAATGGCGCGCGGGTGGTTCCTGCCCCTCGCAGGGATTCACGGAGAAGACTGTGGCCTGCGCTTTCATTGTGTGCGCTCAAATCTCAAATCCACTGCCTCGAGTCACTGGCGCCTTTGAGAAATGGCTGTGATGTGAATAAAGTGCTAATTTTATCTCTGAGATGGCCCATTAATAAATAACAAAGTGTTTATAAATATGCAAAACACACAATTAGTCAATCCCGCCAAGTCTCTGTGATGGGAACATTAAAGCGAGTCTTAGAGAGAAGGGCGAGGGATCAAAATAAATTTCGTTTCTCTTTAAGCCCTACAAGCAATGAATACTGAATAATTTACTTGGGGGAGTTGTAACACAAAAGCGAGTTATTTATGGGATCCTCCGAACATGAGCAGCACATTCTAACTTAATTCATATATGTGGAAGCCCATTATAAAAAGTAAATGAGTTACCGATGAGGGCTACGGCGGATGGCAGCTGTTTCTGCACTACTTCGTGGACCTGAATTACTCTAATCATCATTTTACTTAAGCCCAGAGGCCGTGAGAAATAAGTTACTGACTCCACTGAAATATGTCTCCCTTAAACATATAAACTAGATCCGGCAATAGGTACGTTCCTCACACAATTTCTTGTAGTGACAGGCAC
>PVJS01006728.1:0-58629 GCA_004027185.1 Glis glis
CCGCGAACCCGGATCCTCCGGTCTCAGCCTCCCAAAGTACTGGGATTACAAGCGTGCGCCACCCCGCCCGGCACAAATCAAATTTAATAATACATCCCATACAAGGTTTTTATTCCAAGAATACAAAGTTGACTTAACATTTAAAATTTAATTAATGTAATTCAATTTTCTTTTTATTCACACACACATATAATTTCAACAGGTACAGAAAAAGCATTTGCCAAAATTCAATGTGCATTTATGATAAAAAACTATCAGCAAAGAAAAGAGAACTTTCTAGAATTTTTAAAGACCATTAAAACACCTTCAACTACCATCATACTTAATGGTGAAAAACTGAAAACAAATTTGTAATTTTCCACAGATAAGGAACATAGAAGGATGGAGCTTTTTAAATTAGAATAAAGCAGGGCTGAGGGAGGAAAGAGACTAGCCATCAGAAAGACAGCATGATTATTTACAGAGAACATCCCAGAGAATCTACAACTGTTAAAATTAATAAGTATGCTTAGCAAAGTCACAGATGAAAAGGTAATTTACAAAAGCAACTGCATGTTATATATTAGTATCAACAACTGATAAATAGAAAAAAAAGTTACAGCAACACTAAAAACTCATAATATTCCCCCACCAATCAATGTATGCAATCTGCCTGCAAGAATGACTCATCACCTACAGCAAGTGAGTTCTCTTCAGCAAAGGTGATGCCCAGAGAGTCTGCGGCCAACCAATGCTCCCAGGTGAAGGGAATGAGTGCCTCAGTTCTGGACAGGGGATTTATTGGGTTCCACTCCACAGTATTCACTACAGTCCACCTATTACACTACTAGGATTCACTCTCTTCAATTAAGAACTGGAAAAAAATGTCCCTAGGATTTTGGTTAGTGTCATCTCCTGGAGAAAATTTCCAGAGGAAGTGAACACGTCCTGCCCCCCAAAGATGGTTTCAAGGACAAAACCGACACTGACAACTTCTCCAGCCATTAGCATTTGAATAGCTAGCATTCCCACTGGTCCAACTGGCTGACCTCATAGGGTAGTCATCAAGCCTTTCTCATGTCCATTTACCATCATCACTGGACAAGGAGGTACCAAAAGATACCTGGCAGATCACCTATGTACCAAACATCCAGGCTCCATTGTGTAACAGCAGTCCTAGTTCCTCCAGATAGACAGGTATATTATCCCTACCCAAATAGTGACTTCTGTAAGGAAGGAGGCCCAAGCTCTAGCAGCAGCTGTAGCTTAAAGCATAATAGGATTCTTGCAGTGTCTTCTGTTGCAAATGTTTCTCTTCTGAGAACCAGGATCTTTTAACCCCTAGTGCTCAAGCTATGTAGGGGAGGAGCATAGATTTCCCAAGTATATCATGGAGAGTGATGTTAAGTGAAGCCACTCCTACTTTCACATGTTCTTACTGGGAACACTAGGGGACTGCAGGGTATCCAGTCCAAGCTCCAGGGTATCATCATTTCTGCCATCAAGACTGTTTAAGTGCTTTATCAGGCCAGCAGCTTCTGGATGTTAGGGTGAAATGATCCCTGTGCTGGGGAATCTAACATTAAGTACTCAGTTAGTGTAGTTGGCTGAGCCCCTGCACGCTGGAAAGGCAAACGTCCAGAATATGTGTCAAATCTTGTCAGAATGAATCACAGCCCTTTGCAACACATAAGAACTGGCTGGTCTCCTTGAAGGTTGCTCTCTGCTGCTGTCAGGCTAGACAGCAGCAGCAGTTGCTAGTCAACACCAACAAATGAAAGCCCTCTACTGAATCTATGCACAGCTATCACCAGTCATTGTTCCACAGTCACAAGCCAAAAGAATTACTGGCAGTAGTATTTATTAAATAGTTGGATCCAAATAATTAGTAAGAATTTATGAAATTAATAAGAATTTATGAAAAAGATTCCGAATAAATTGGAAGAAAAATAATTTTCATTTCATTCTTAAGTAATGACAATGATAGGACATGTTGGGCACTATAAAACTTCACAAACTTGGATCACACTGAACATGCCATCCTTCTTTGCTGTTCCACATTTCTGTGCAGGTAGTACTTGATGTATATCACAGCAACTACCAAAAATCCAACTCTGAAAAAATACGACAACTTCAAAAGGAATGTAGTATGATCTAATGTCAAAACTATGAACTATCTCAAGCTACTGGTTTGTGACAGACACTGCTGTGTTTCCTATGAAATTTTGAAATATCACATGGTATTCTGGTGTGTCTACTGTAGTGGTGTTTTGGGGTCTATCAGTGCAATTTGGGAACCAGCGAGCGTGTATGCATGTACATGTGTGTGAATGCAGTTCCTTCCTTCCTAGGAGGTCCAGCACCTCCCAGCTGGTTCAGCTGCAACTTAACTCTAGTCATTGGTTTGATATAACCAATAGGGGAGAGGGGAGTATAGGGTGGTAGGAGGGTCTTCATGCAAACACCCTTTAGCCAGGAGAAGTAAGGCCAATTCTGCAGGACCTAAGGGTTCAGGCAAATTTCTGTGTCTATGGTTCTCAAGTACATCACTCTCTCATCCTAACAGTGAGGGCTCCACTCCTTCCCAGCCAAAACACTGGCCCTGGCATTAGTGGAAGGTCAGTGTTGTGAATGCAACCCACCCTGGAGCTCTGCTATCCTTAACATTAAGTCTTGGGGCCTATTCTTTAGTTTCTTTCCTCCTTTATTTTCAGACGTTCATCATCTTTTTCTAATCTCATACTGTCCTTATAAAAAATAACTTCCCTGAACCTCAAAAGCCCAAGATATTGTCCCCACCAATGCATTCTCTTCTGCAGGAACCACATTCCAATCCACACCAATGCAAATCTTCACAGCTGCATGGTCACACTACATGTCAAAGGTTATGAGCATCAGTGTGCTTCACTAAAATACCACAGAAGGGGGTTCCCTTACCAACAGCACATAATCCAAATTCCCATTTTGAAGTCTACTTCCTTAGACCATTCCTGGAACCAATTCTACTCAGTAGGGTTCCCCAGGAAAAACTCTGAAATGAAGAGGAAGCATGCCTTTGGGGCAGGCAGTTCGGTTGAATCAGGGCAATATCTGGGGAGAGACTCAGCTACAGTTTTAGTTACCAATATTCCCAAAAGCCAGAGGAACATGTGCCTGGATTGGGTGGGGGGAGAGGATCTGGGGCTAATCACACCAGCTGCCACACCACCATTGGACTATGATGACCTGGTTACAGGTAGATAATTTCATTTGTCCCTATGACACCAATTTGGTTCATGAGGGGAGAGAATAAATGCTTAATTTACCCTGTAAATGTAGTCATAACCAGTTGATAAGAGGAAACTCTTCTTTGCCAAAGAGCCCCAGCTAATAAATATAGAAGGAATAATAGAATTATAAGAAAAAAATCATAATTTTGAAATCCCTAATGAAATTACTGACTCAGAAAAGGATTATCAAAGGATGCTAAAACCATTAGGTGAAAGGTATTCATAGAGTGCGAAAGTCATTACACAGTGATTACTTGTGCATTACAAATGGAAAAAGCACAAATTTACAGAGGAAAGGTCTGGTGGGTAACATGTTACCCAAGTAATCAGACTTAGCACCATTAAGCAGTGGGACAAACTGGCAACCTCTGATGGGAAGTAACAGGCAAGACTCAGCATTATATACAAAATATTCTTGTAAAAAATGTCTAAACAAAATCTAACAAAGCCTTAAGAATTAAGTTCCAGCCGGGCGTGGTGGCACAAGCTTGTAATCCCAGTACTTGGGAGGCTGAGACAAGAGGATCCGGGTTCTCAGCCAGCCTCAGCTACTTAGTGAGGCCCTCCGCAACTTAGTGAGACCCTGTTTCAAAATAAAGAACAAAAAGTAAGGCTGGGGGTATAGCTCAGAGGTAGAATGCCCCTGGGTTCAATCCCCGGTACCGCAAAAAAAAAAAAATAATAATTACGTTCCATTTACAGGAAATACGGGATAGAAGATAGAGAGATGAACAAAATCTGGGACCCTGGCCTTAAGTAGCTAGATTTATATGTTGTCATTACAGAAAAGGTAAAATATTAGTGACAAAAAGTAATCCTTGGTGGCCAAAGGTTAGGAGTGGGAGGGCCTGAAGAAACTTTCTAAAGTGATGGAAATGTTCTATACTGGACTATGGTGATGGTTCCAAGATTCTTCAAATTAACATTTGAAGAGAGTTCATTTTAATATATATAAATTTAATCAATTAACCTAACTCCTCCCCCAACCATTTTTGAAAAAAAAAAAAAAACATGAGACTACTCTGTTGATTTTTTTTTTATTGCGGTACTGGGGATTGAACCCAGGGGCGTGCTACCTCCGCACTACACCCCCGGCCCTATTTTTTATACTTTATTTTGAAACCGGGTCTCATGAAGTTGCGGAGGGCCTCACTAAGTAGAGAGAGACAGACAGGGAGAGAGAGAGAGAGCTAAGGCTGGCCGTGAACCCGTATCCTCCGGTCTCTGCCTCCCAAAGTACTGGGATTACAAGCATGCACCACCATGCCCGGCTACTCTGTTGATTTTTAAACAAATATTTTAAAATGTGAAAGTATTTTTAAAGTAATATTTTTATTATCTTTTTAAGACCAAAACCAAGATTTTTGTCTTCTCTTGAGCTGGGAGACTAATTCATTTCACATTTCTACCTACCAGTATGCCAATAGAATAATCTTTGCCATAACATGTGTTTATACATTATATAGAATTCCAGATATAACATCAGTGTGAAGAAAATTACTGCCTATTCACAAATTCAGATACACACACACACACACACACACACACACACACACTGATTAAATTTTACATCATTTCCTAACACCCCTCTACAACTGTGGATCTTCCTAGCTCAAAACCATCAGGGTTGTCAGGCATGGTGGCGCACGCTTGTAATCCCAGTACTTTGGAGGCTGAGACCAGAGTATCCAGGTGCGCGGCCAGCCTCAGCTACTTAGTGAGGCCTCTGCAACTTAGTGAGACCCTGTTTCAAAATAAAGAATAAAAAAAAAAAAAAATAGGGCTGGGGGTGTAGCTCAGTGGTAAAATGCCCCTGGGTTCAATCCCCAGTACTGCAAAAAAAAAAAAAAACCATCAGGGTTGATTAGTATTTCCAGAGTAAAAGTGAATTCCTACTTGCTCTTCAAGATGCCCTACTCTTTGGCCAAAGCCTCCTTTCCAGAATGAATTCCCACACCACTCTTCTTGACACTTGCATTCTAGCTCTAACAAAAATCTCACCATTACCTACACACAAGATGTTTTTTCACTTCTGTTCATGCATTTACGCAGGCCCAAAATGCCATCCCTTTATAATAATAGGTTATGCTTTCTTAGTCACTTCAACATTTTTATAAGTATCTACCTTTGTATCTTTCACCCCCAACCCTCAGATAATCACTCGATTCTAGGAATTGCAACTTATAAATTTTTATAGTACCAATGGTTAGTGGTAAGTAACAATCCCTGAATATTTGCTAGGTTAATTGACTATCTAACCTCTTACAACCAGATCTCATGCATCTATAGGATGGGCTCAAACACCATTTCTAACAAGAAAGAAAGAAAGCAACTGGAAGAAATATATGGGGTTAGCTTAGAGAAGAAAAGCAATTCCCCATTTTGGTCACAATCTTCTCTAGTTTCCACTAGCATCTTACTTCTTCCACTGTAAGACCCAGATATCTTTATCTCCCAGTCTATCAGTTCCCTCCTGGCATGACTTCCCTTTTTACCAAATGGTTAAACACTGTCACCAAAAGCCCTCAATTTCTCTTTTTCTTTGAACTCCAATCACATTTTAACCCTGAGTCGATTAGAAGTTTTCTCCATTTCTCTTGTGAGTGTGAAAGTTTATAATACTAGACTGTTTGGAATTTAAAATGTGATTTTAGTAATAACAACAACAGCTAAAATTTAATAGACACTTACCACACACCCGTGAGCACAATGTCCTTTGGATAACCCTATAAGGTTACAAGTAAAGAAACAACGAAAATCTATTTAACTTGCCCAATTTAACACATTTTTTAAAAAGTAAGCCGGGTCTGGTGACACCCACCTGTAATCTTAGTACTTGGGAGGCTGAGACAGAAGGATCGTAGTTTCAAAGCCAGTCTCAGAAATTTAGTGAGGCCCTCAGCAACTTAGCAAGACCTGTTTCAAAACAAAAACAAAAACAAACCTAAAAAAGTAAGGCTGGGCATGTAGCTCCAAGTCAGATTGCCCCTGGGTTCAATCCCCAGTACCAAAAAAAAGACAGTTCAGTTTCCCAAATGCAAGGCTATACTGTATTCACTTTCCTGTCCAACCCCTTTCCCCAAGGGAATGTTTTAGTTCTGATAAGTCTCATTCATTTAAAAACATATTTACTCAGTCACTGAATAAATGAGTTATTTCCATATTCAACAGTCACTGAGACCAAAAAAAAAAGAGTGAAAGACAAGATACTTCTTTTCTCTTCAAGCCCTCAAATCCCTCACTCCTGGGTGGGGGACACACACCTAATATTTATTAATAATTGCTAAGCATTTTGCATGGAAGTTATGTAATGTACTCAAAGTTTCACAGCTAGCAAATGACAGAGCCAGGATTTAAAACCAGTCTGGCTTCAGAGTCCCAGCTCTTTACCATTTTGTTAGAATGCCACCAAAGTCACAGACACTCCATTAGTCTTGAATTCATAGTTTCTCAACCCTGAACCTAAAGTATAACCTACAGTAACTAATTCATTCAACAGTGGCTGATAATTCACTCCCCAAGTTGTTACTTGAACACAAGTTTGTTTCCGCATCATGATCTTTATAATTTCCTAAAACACTCTTCCTCTAAATTTGCCTCCTCATCACCATATCTCAGAGACCTTTCCTGAGCACATCATCTAAAATAGCACAACTACACTGCTCTATCACATGAAATTGGTTGTATTTCCCACACTCACTGGAATTACCAACTGTCTATTTCTCCCACTAGAGTAGAAGTTCCAAGACAGTAGAAACCCTCTCTATTGAGCTCACTATTCATGTTCAGCACCTACAACAGTGTGAGGCATGCCAAAGCAAATGTTCTAGACATTCAGATTACCAAAACGAATAGATATGATTCCTATTTATAGGAATTCCTATTTATATTTACAAATACTTACATTCTCCCTTTCTATATTCAAAGAAGAGCAGCCCCTAACTTTTATCAATGGCTAACCTTTCCACTTGTCATCTTAAACTTGTCCCTGAGATATTCCATTGACTTCTATCAATTATCCCCTCAATCTCTTACTCTTTCCCTCTCCACTTGCCCTCCCATATTTGAATATCTCACCTGCCCTTCCATACTTGAATATCCTGCCTGCAACCCTGAATCCCCCCAGGCTACCCCAACACTTCTCATTCACTCCTCACCCCATCCCTCTACTATGACCACTTTCTCAAGACATCAGTGGCCTGGAAACTTACTTTCTTCAGTAGTGAACACTTTTGAGAACTTTCAATCCATTTTCCTAGGATAAGTGATGCTACCATTTAATGATTTTTCTTCTTAATTTTCTGATCTATTTTTTTCAGTGTCCTTCATTGCCTCCTTTATCTCACACCTTTAAACTTTGTGCTCACAAGAACTCCATCATCTATTCTCATCCCATTCTGTATACATCATCCTGTAACTCAAAGAGTGCCCTATACAAATAACCATATCCTTCATTAAGAGCCTAAATCCCAGCTCTTTTTTCCCCATCATCTTTAATAAGAAATGTGATTGGATTCCTAATCAAATCCTCAATAAAAAGTAATCGTAAACCGGGTGGGGGGTGGCACACACCTGTAATCCCAGTACTTGGGAGGCTGAGACAGAGGATTGCAGGTTCCCAGCCAGCCTTTGCGAAGCCTTCCACAACTTATTGAGACCCTGTTTCAAAATAAAAAATAAAAAAGGGCTGAAGGTATAGCTCAGAGGTAGAATGCTCCTGGGTTCAATCCCCAGTACTACACACGCAAAAAAGAAGTAGTTGTAGGCTAAAACTTGGAAAAAATGTTAACTATAATGAAAAATGATGTAAACAAGCTTTAGCAGGCAATATCATACAAAGTAAGGCTAGTTTACATGAGTATTTCTTGAAATATATGAACCAATTTCTCATTACTTTTGATTCATAGTTTCTACAAAAATGAACCAAAAACTAAAAAGAACTCACAGATTTTACATGATTAAACTATATTAATTTTGTCTAATATCGTTAGTACAGTTCTAGATACATAGAAATCATAGTATTATACAAGTAGGTGGAAGTCAAAACAAGAATACACTATTCACAAATTATTGCATAAGTCTGGAAACAAGCATACAAAATAATTTTAAGTCTTGGAGAGGAGTTTGTACAGCTCAAAATTATACCGAATTATCAGAACAAACTCTCTAGTATGGTTTTGTGCTACTTTCAAAAATATTGGCAAGAAACAGACTTGTGCCATTCTGGCCTTCAGTTTAGATAGCAAGGGGTAGATACATTTATATTCATATGATAAAACTATTCATATGCCCAATCCTGAAAACAATCATAGACATAAGACAGAAAAAGTGTGAACAAAACTCCATCTCCATAAACTCTGAATGGACAAGCCACAATACATACTGTTAAACTGCAAACACCTGATTTAACAGCCTAGCCCCTTGCATAACAGGAGAGAAAGACATCTGGTTATATCCTAAAAACAGGACATTCAGTAAACACAATAAACCCTTTAACTCATTTGACAAAATCCTACTAGGCTTTCCTCATGCACTGCAAGAAGCTATGGGAAGAGACGAAGGCAACTCCCAATTACCACTGTCAAAGCTGGTGAAACAAGTCAGTCACCATCCTTCAGGGTATGTGGCATGTAAAGGCATGGAAAAGAAAACAATGGGAGAACCCTTAGCAAAAAAGGCACCCACATTTCAAGAAAAAGAAAATGAAAGTGATTTTAGCATCTACATCAAGGAAGCTGAATGGGCAGCCAGGGTAACTGAAAGATCTAGGAGCCAGTCAAATTTTCTAACTAGTGGCAGCTAAACACCACACCAGCTGTCATATTTTAAAGTTCTTCAGCTTTTCCTTTTTCTCTACAAAACCCTCTCTATAAGTAACAGAGGAAACAAGATGAAGGGAAATGGCCGATGGGACCTGAGAACACAAGAGCAGCTGCAAGCACATTTCTAGAAGGCCAAAAGACCCAGTTATCGAAGTACAGCTCTAAAAATCTCTACTGGACACTTTTCACGTCTACGTAAATCTTTGTCTGCACCCCTTATTCACAAATCCCTTAAAATGAAAGCTTTAGTCTGATAACCTAAAACTCATTCTACTAACCTTAACCTATACCATTGCTGGCAGATTTCTTTTATAGAGGGTAGCAAGGACAGGAGGGAATGTCACGGGAGATGGGGGGACGTGTAAATAACACTGCCGCAGAGATACTGGAAACGCCACTTCCCTCACCACTCCTACAAATTCTATCCGTGCCTTACCCTCTTACCCTCTACCCATGCCTCCTCCTTCCTCAACAATACACACACGTGTCATAGCCGACCATCACCTTTTCTAGCATCACACGCTACGCTCACATCCTAACACAGGCGCGCACGCGCGCGCGCACACACACACACACACACACACACACAAACACACACTTGAATCAGAAGCTGCAACCACCGCACCCTCCTCTCGATAAGTGCTTCTGCCACCAGCATGAAGCGTTCACTGAAAGCTCAGTACACACGTACGCAGACACACACACACGGATCGGTGCACACGCGGCATGTGGCACAAGGAGGGGCACCTCGGAGACGCACCTGGAGGCCGGGTGTCCAGCGCTGCTGCCCCCTTGGTCCCTGTCACTGAGCGCAGCTGTGTAAATCCTCCGGTAGCGGTCGGCCAGGGCCCGGCCTGACAGCAGCAGCTGGTAGTGACCCCGGGAGTCCACGGCGGCCAGCCCCAGCCCCAGCCCCGCGGCAGCCACGGAGCCCTCGGGAACCGGCATGAACAGCGCCCCCGGCGCCGAGGAGGAAGAGAAGGTGGCGGCTGGGAAGAATCCGTCCCCGCCGGGCCCCGAGGAGGCGGCGGCGGGGGAGGCAGTCGCTGCGCACATCATCATCCTCGCCGCCGCCGCCGCCTCGTCCCCGCGGGCCGGGCGGGCAGACACGCGCGCGCACTCGCAGCCCTTTTCCAACGACGACGGCTCCGGCGGCGGCCTCAAGCTCCCGCAGCAGGGCGACTACAAAGACAGCGACCTCCTCCTCCTCCTCCTCCTTCTCCTCCGCCCCCCCGTGCCGCCCTCGCCGCTACTGGGGCCGCTCATCTAACCCCGCCACCCGGGGAGTGCGAGGAGGAGGCGGTGCCGCCGCTGCCGCCGCCGCCACCGCTGCCACCGCCGGGGGTACCCGCAATGGGAAGCGGCCGGCCGCACGGAGCATGCGCCACGCCCCGCGCATGCTCAGTAGGCGAGCGCGCCCCCGCCCCGCCCGCCGCCGCCGCCCCGCCTCGCGGCTCGGGGGAGGGGCTGCGCAGTGGTGCGGATCCGCAGGGAGTCCGCTTCTCCGGGTTTTACTGGCAGCGCGAGCCAGAGTGCGGGGAGCGAGCTGGGGAGGCTGTCCGCTCCAGGCGACGGCCTTCAGGTACTGTGGTTCCCTCCAGGTGGGAGAACCAGAACCGCAAAGAGGGAACCTGAAGCCAGGCCCAGGGGCCCACGGAGGATCGCAGGTTCGAGGCCAGCGCGGTAACTTAGTGAGACCCTGTGTCAAAATGAAAAATAAGAAGGGCTGGAAGTGTAGCCCAGTGGTAGAATGCCTCAGGGTTCGATCCCCAGTACCACAAAAAAAAAGGAAGAAAGAAGAGAAAAAAAATAGAGAAAGGAAAAGGAAGAGAGAGAGAAAAAAGAGGAAAAAAGAGAGAAAAGAAAGAGAGGCAGAGAGAGCCCATAACCCAAGGACAAAGCTGTGCTCTGCTGCTGTTTCCCCAAGTCTGTGATGCTAAACTTGAAGATTTGCTGTGAACAGTGCTGGTTAGTTCAGAATTCAAGGTAGAGAAGGCCATCCAAATTAGAAAATCCTTTTCGCAGTTTTATTTTGAATTCTTTTGTCATAGGATTTGTCTTTTTAAAATAGCTTATATTTACAAAGACAGGTAGTAATCAGCACATTTTTTTTTCTGTGAAAGCATAATTAATAGACTGGTATTCAAAGCCAGAGTGGTTCCCAAATTCTCATTCTCAACATTTCTATCACAGCTAAACCTTAATGCAATCATATTTTTCCTAAATATTCTATTGTTGACTCCTCGTTCACCCTAAGGGTGCATTTTTGTTTCTTGACAGTGGTCATATATTGACTTATCTTTTTCTGCCCAGACATACATTATGAAAGATAACTCTTGAATATGACATGAAACTATAATTGTGACTAAAACTGTATAACGTCTATATGTCAGATCTACCAATGAGCCTTGTTATCTATAAAAGTGTAATATTTGCTGAGTCCTCTGTTTCAAGGTATTCTAAGTAAATGTTCTAGAAAATATGTGCCAATGCCCCTAAAGCCTGATTTGTTTTTCTTTTTGACTCTCAATTCCAAGAGTTTGCCTAATTTACAGTCCTGACAAAATAATTGCTAAGTGGTATCATCCAAGTACGTGTCTTTCATCTACTTAATAGTCCTAATATCTGTGCCTCTTCTTTGAATGGCTTTCTAAAAAAAAAAAACTAAAAAGCCCTGCTTAGTGTTTGAGAATACAAACAAGGAGAGGAGAAGTAAATTAATTCTAACTTTGGAGGGGGAAGGGTGCTGATAAGGTTGAATTTTATCTGGACTGTTAAGTGATTGATAGATGAATGTCATTTAGATTTTTTTAAAGATATGAGATAGTGAAAGAAATGAGATAATGAAATTATCTAGATTTAAAGAAATGAGATAATGAAAACAGGAACAAAGGACAGATATGGAGAATTGGTACTTTAGTACCTGTTAAACAAGTTTTGCAGTTCTGTGTCCTCAGCTATTTTGTAAGTTCCCTCAGACCTTCTTATTTATTTTTGTGTCTTCCTCAGCCCCTAGTCTGGAACTTACACATATGCAGTAAGAATTTTTAGGCTAAATCTGTGTTGAACAACCCCCCCCCACACACACACACCACCTCCACCTGGAGAGAACGCCAAGACACTGGTGTTCTGGCCTGACAGGTAGGCAAAGAAAGGGAACATTACTGTTGCAGGAACATCAGTGTAGTTAAAAGGCTCCGAAATCAGACAGCTTTGAATTTGGACCCTGACTCTGCTACTTAATACTTGTATATCTTTGGGCAAGTTTCCTTCTTTGAATAATGGTGGAAATACTACTTACTCCATGAGATTGAGGGAGGATTGAAAATTTCTAGGTTACCCATCTTGACACGTGGCCACAAATGGTAATATACATAAGGGTGGGAACAGGGTGTGTATATTAACCCCTTGCATTCCTAGCTAGGAGCACAGAAATAGGTATGGGTTGAGTGAATAAATGTTGCCTGTACAAAGAAAGCATTTCCAGTGCAGGCCTCGGTGGTGGCATGTGCAGTCATTGCCTATTTTGAGTTTCTAGTGGACACTGACCCATGTGGCTGCGCTGGTCACCGGGATCCGCCCACCTCTTCCTTAATCTTGCTTCAGTCCTCACTGGACTCCGCAGTCCCTGCCTAGCCCCTCCCAGGGCCTCCTGGGCACACGCAAAACCCGGTGCCTGGATCATCCCCTAAGAAACCCGATGTCATTGAGCGGCACCACTAGGCGTGCGCAGAGTCCCACACATGCTCACTTAGGTAGCTGAGGGTGGCGTTTCTGTTGCGGTTGGCAGCGTTTCCTTCCACGGCAGCGGCAGCGGTTGCTCTACTCTAAATTGATAGCCAATGCAGCGGTCTTTTCCTCCTCCTCCCCCGCCTGCTCTTCCTGCCTCCGCGCCGTGTGCTCCGAGGTGCCTGCCACTGCCACAGCTACCTCCCGGCAGCTGGCCACCTCGGGAGGCGCCCCCTGGGGTGGCAGGGAAACGGGGCGCACGCCAGGAAGAAACGGGCGTTTGGAGTCACCTTCCATTCCACTGTCTAGGGAACATGAAGGGGAGGGTGGTCCCCAAGGCAAGCGGCCAGGGTCACCTGAACCTTGGCTGCAAATCCGAGATGTGGGTTTCTGCAAAATGCACATCCAGCGTCCCCTCCCGCCGCTCCGGCGAGCACTACTACTAAATTGCCTTACACAGCCCAAGTGTTGGGGCGGGTGAGGGGCTGTGTTACTCAAAGCAGCATGCAAAATTTTTTAAAAAACAGAGGGCTTTGCTGGTGTTGTTCCAGCCTCGCCGAGCGCGGCCGCGCACTTTCGGTGCTGCCATCTTAGCTTTCTGCGTGGTGGAGCGGGGCGCGGGTGCGTTTGTGTTTGCAGGGAGGTGCGGCAGCACGAGCAGGTGGGTAGGTATCAGGATGGGCCAGACCCCAATGCATGACGCATTCACCCTCCTATAACAGCAGGGAACCAAGGCAGATCCTGCCTGCGCCCATTTGATGCAGACGTAGTTATTTTTCAGTCTTTGTGGTTGATAGGCTCTTTTCTCCAAAGACTCTTCATGTCTGTGATCTTGTAAGAAGACCATGGCTTCATCTCTCACTCTTAGGATTGTATTCAATAGTCGTTCTTTTCCATTTGACGTTGCCAATCTGGACCGCATTTTTTTTTAAATTTTTATCACATTTACATTTTTTCTTCTCTATATCTTTGAAGATTTTTTTAAAGGAAGTCACCAGCTTTTTTAAGAAAACCATCAGCTGGTGTAATAAATAACACAGTAAGAGCCATAATGTGCATGTAAGAGAACAGATTGATATTGTTAATAAATTTCATTTAAGAGGGTAATATACTAATGCTACGAGCTTACAAACACAGGAAGCCTGGGTATTATCAGGCACACCAAGACTGCTGAGACTGTTGTGGCTGAAAGCCTGAGTCTGTTTCCCCGATTTGTACAATAATGTACTGGATCATTTAAAACCAAAATTGGGAGCCGAGAGCATTTTAGAACAAGCTTGGTAGCTGAGGACAATTTGGGGAGAGGGACTCAGGTTTCATTCTTCAGTGACCTCTTTTAAAGGGTCACAGAATTCTACATTATCTCTCTCCATACGTACATATATATGTATATATATATATGTATATATATATACACACACACACACACACATATATATATACACACACATATATATACACACATACACTTTTATTGGTGCATTGTAGTCTCATATTGATAGGGACGTACATATACATGCACACAGCACTTGGTGAAATTCTACATTCTTAACAAATATGATATTGCAATTTAGAAGAAAAATATATTTCATATACTACATTGAATACTCCAAACTGAACATAAAAATTCAACATGGCAATTGAAACTCTCCTATTTTAAATTATGTATTTTTATATTATTAATTAATTAATTTTGTGTTACTGGGGATTGAACCCAGGTGATTCTACCTCTAAGCTAGACCTCCAGCCCTTGTCTTTTTATTTTGAAACAGGGTGTCCCTAAGTTGTCAAGGCTGGCCTTGAACCTGAGATCCTTCTCTCTCAGACTCCCAAGTACTGGGATTTCAGCCTATGCCACCCCACCATGCCTGGCTTATTTATTTATTTTTTTAAAAGATAGGATCTCATTATGTTGCCCAGGGTGGCCCCAAACTCTTAGAGTTAATCAGTTCTCCTGCCTCAGGGTCTTTACTAGCTGGAACTACAGGCATGGGCCACTAGGCCCAGCTTGAAATTCTTTTAAAGATAAATTATACATTGCATCCCTCAGCTATTTTGACCTGCAGGCATGAAGAGTTAATGCTTTTTCCTTTTTATTCATATTAGTTTGAAAAGGTGCAAGTTATATGTCCAAGTTTTCCTGTAAACAAAAAATTTAGGTTATAGGGAGTCTGAATTATATGTGGACATTTTCATCCCTGGAAATTTATTTTAAAATATTATTAGGCCGGGAGTGGTGGCGCACGCTTGTAATCCCAGTACTTGGGAGGCTGAGACAGGAGGATTGCAGGTTCGCAGCCAGCCTCAGCTACTTAGTGAGGTCCTCCACAACTTAGTGAGACCCTGTTTCAAAATAAAGAATAAAAATAGGGCTGGGGGTGTAGCTCAGAGGTAGAATGCCCCTGGGTTCAATCCCCAGTACTGAAAAAAAAAAATTACTAGTGAGTATATGCCTTGAAGTAATATATATGTGGATATAAAACAGCATTTTATGAAAACATAATTTATGATGTATTTAGATCAGAGCATACTTTCATAACTGATGTAGAAGTCATAGAAAGTGTAACTCTCCTAAGGAGAGAACTTAAAGAACCATAGCATTTCAATGTTGTATATGTCAATATAGTTTATAAATAATTATTAGATTGGTCTTTATTGCTAAGCTTAAATAGTTTAAATTGTATATCCTCAAACACTAAAGGGCCATTCTTAATTCTTATATAGAACAACAATTTTGTCATATCAAAGTTTCCTTGGAATATATTTAATAAGATTGTTGGTAATCCAGGTATCAGGCTGTATCTTTTTTTTGTGTGTGTGTGGTACTGGGGATGGAACCCAGGGGCCTTCTACCTCCGGGCCACACACCCAGACCTATTTTATTTCTTATTTGGATACAGGGTCTCACTAAGTTGCTGAAAGCCTCACTAAGTTGCTGAGGCTGACTTCGAACCTGCGATCCTCCTGTCTCAGCCTCCCAAGTACTGGGATTACAGGCATGCGCCACCACGCCTGGCTTGTATCAGGCTATATCTGAATGACTCTAAACTGATCATAATAGGCATTTTTTAATAACAAAATTTAACCTCTCTCAGTGTTTTATCAGTAAAGGGGATAATAATAGCACCTACTTCTTTAGATTATTTGAGGATTAAATTAAGCAATATGTATGAAGTACTTCCTGGCACACTTCCTGGAAGGCAGTAACTATTATTATTAATGTTACGTGAATATAGTACTGGTCCCTTATTTCAGATGTCCCCAATCCTGTGCTAGAGCAAGTAACAAAATAGTTACATAGTTTGAGTTATATAGACTTGGAAGTTAGTTTTTTGTTGTGTGTGTGTGTGTGTGTGTGTGTGTGTGTGTGTGTATGTGTGTGTATGTTTAACACAGAGTCCTATCCACAAATACAGATTTACTATATCTTAACATGATAAAGAAAATACCAAAGACAATATTTGTTTCCCTAACATATCTGCTGTTAGATGTTAATTCACCAAACACATTGCTTCCTTTCATAAATTCAGTGAGTTTTTAGAATTTTAGCTGATGATTGTATTTTGACATGAAATAGTCAAAACAGATTATAGTTTCTTCTCAGACTGCTAGTGACTATGGTATATGTGTAGGTTCAAAAATTATAAATCATTCAAAGCTCACATTTCATTAATTAATCCATAATTAACATCAAAATCTTAGCCCTGCCTAGTTTGACTTTTTATTTTGATATTTTACTTGTATATTTTGAAGGTAAAAAGGAGTCACTTTACTAATTCTTTATATGAAACTCTCTTAAAAATATGTTGCCTTTTTTTTATACCATAATAGGTTTGCCTTCAAACTAGGCCAAAAGCTACTGAAAAAAGTCTTTAGAACATATAATTCATGAAAAATATTTCATACTTTCTAAATTAACTTGTAGTGATAGTATTTTCTTATTTTAGATAAAATAATCATACCTATGTGATATCAAATGTAATTAGTAATTAGTTCACTGCTTGCAGAGAAAAAACTGTGGCTTCCCAACAGACACTCCTACAGCCCACCTCTATGTGCTGGTAGGATGATGTGCCAGCAATGTGTTGTTTGCTTTGAGTTCATTCCTTTCCATTCCCTACTCTGCTCTGTACAGCAGAATGACCTCTGCAAATTATATTTTCCAGGTTTCCCTTGCCAACTAGGTTCAAGTTAGGTAAGCCTGTGGGGTGAAATGCATGATTGGAAAGTGGGTAGAAGAAAGAATGAATCCCTCCTCCTCCTCTTCCTCCTCCTCCTCCTCCTCCTCCTCCTCCTCTTCTTCCTCCTCCTCCTCTTCTCCCTCCTCCTCCTTCTCCTACTGCTCCTTCTCTCTCTCTCTCTCTCTCCCCCTCTCTCTCTTTGGGCAGCATTTTCTCTGTGGTTCTGTCTCCTGCTGAACAACTTCTCTTCCACAGTCCAGCTCCAACCAGGTAACCTCTTGCTGTGGAATGAGTATTTCTTCCTTGTCTCTTCAGCCCATGGGATTATAAGGGCTCCATGCTAAAATTAATCCCTGAGGTGTCTCTGCCCCTTGTTTGGCTTCTCAATTCCTTCAGTAGCATTGCATTTAGTTCCCATATTTAATTCTCTATCTTAATGACCTGGCATGCACTTGGCTGTTTTCCTGATTACACCCTGAATGACACAGATGGTCTTCCATCCAAATAATAAACCAGATATGGCTTCTCAGCCAAATGATGGCATTTTATCATCTTTCATCTGGTTTTAAAACTTGTAGATCTGACTTCAATTAGCCAGACAGAAGCCTGCTTTGAAAACAGTATTGTTTGACTTGCCTATACCCATTCTATTTTAAGTCCCCTTCTGTCTTAGCCTGCTTTCACTCTAGAGAAATGAAATAGTCTCTTTGAGCTTCTGCTACATGTAGGTTTGGCTTTATGGCACAATTCAGGCCAGAAAGAGGAGGGGGGAATCTGTTGGTACTACTTTTCCCCTTCTCCCTTCCTTTCCTCTAAAATGGACAGAATGACTGATGTTTGTGGCCATGGGCCAGGAGACATGAGATATGGGCAAAGAGCATCACTGATATTGATCAGATGTTGTAAAGCCATTGAACAGCATTTCAAACTTATTTTTATGCAAGAAAAATCAACTCCTAATCGTCTCAGCTCTGTTAATTAAGTAATTGTGTTACTTGTAACTAACATGGTCCTTCCCAATACACCAATGCCAGCATCTCACAGTACGCTCCCTGTCTAGAATCTCTCAATAGTAGCTTAAGCATTCATTCATTCCCTGGGTTCTAAATTTTCAAAAGATCAGGAAATTATGCCTTTGGTTTTTATAAATGATTACTACTACAGTGGCATGCCTCCCAGATATCCCTTCCAGGTCTGAGGCACTTATTCCCCCAGCTGCTGGGAATGTTGACTGCTGGTTGCTCATGAATAAGCCCCTTTCATAAATTGCTGTTGGCCTGAGGGAGCAGTGTCACCCAAGGTTGTAACCTCTGTCCATGGGGAGCTGCATCAAATAAATGCCTCGATGTGGTATCAAAGACCAGGCACTCTGACTTTGATTCAGGATGATTCTGAAAAACCTTTCCAGCTCCTAGAACCAGAATTAGCTAAGGCCTTTGTTGCACTCTCATTGCTATTCGTCTCTCTCTCTCTCTCTCTCTCTCTCTCTCTCTTTCTCTCTCTCTCTCTCTCGCTCGCTCGCTCACTGGCTCGCTTTCTCTCTCTCCTGTTTTCCTCATTCATTCACAGGTAGTATTGTTGAAACCCCTCCACAATGAACTTCCTATATATACAAGTCTCCATCTCTGAGTCTGTCCTCCTGGGGAACCCAGCTACCCAACTTAGGTCAGTTGGTTTGAAGAAATGGAATCTAAAATGGGATTTTGAAGCTGGATTTATCTACTTGTCTGGTGGCAAAGAGGACCCCATCTGTAATGCACAGTTTCTAAGGTAATCCCCATCACCTTCATCTCCAAATATCCATGACCTGTATAAATAAACTCTCCCCACTATGTGTGAGAAAGAACTTCCAATTCCTTCAAACCAACAAAATATGGCAAAAGTGTCAGAGTATACATGGTTACGTTTACATGATTAAGTTAAAGATTATGATGAATCCTGTCTTGTTGGCACCCTCTCTCCCTTGCTGGCTTTAGAGACACATGCTGCCACGTTGTGACCCACACTATCCACCCTATAGTGAGGTCTTCTGACAAAGACCTGATGGTAGCCTCTGGCCAACAGCCAACATGGAACTGAGTCCCTCAGTCCAGCAGCCTGCAAGGAACTGAATCTGCCAAAACCCATATGAATTTGGAAATGGTTCTTTTCCAGGTGGGTCTCAGAAGAGACTTCAGCCCCAGCTGACATCTTGATTACAGTATTGCAGAGGACAGAACTAAACCATGCCCAGACTCTTGATGTGCACAAACTGATATAATAAATTTATCATTTTAAGCCCCGAAGTCTGTGATACTATTGCTATGCAGCAATAGAAAACAAATAGGCTTTTGGTGATGCTAGGCAGAGCATTGATAGCCCTGACACATGGTAGATGTAGCTGCACAATTGCTGAACCTTCACTGAGGGTGAACCAGAACTTGGTCCCTGCAGATAGGAATGCACTTGCAGGTACAATATAGCTCAAGCTTTTGGGGGGTGCAAAGTGTTAATTATAAAGCAGTGGAACCATATCAATACTTTCACTGAGTGCCATAGATGCACTAGAGAAAATGAAGTGCTGAGAATTAGGGGTCTGTCCCAGGCATATCAGACATCTCCCACAAAGTGAAGGGTACACTACAACATTGCTATGGTAGCCCCTGGGTTCAATACTCAGTACCAAAAAAAAAAAAAAATGTGGCATGAAGGAAAAGTACATAAGATTCATGGGTAAGGGCACGTAGTTTGGCTGTTGGTTGAGGGTCTTATTGGTGGGAAGGGGTTCTGTGAAAAAGACGTGTAAATAGTCCTATGGAAGTGGGCCTGAAGTGTGAATATCTTTGAATCACATGGTGATGCCCATCAGAGAGCATCCCCGCCCGAAGAGACAGTAAACAACCACATAGAATAACTCCACCAGTTGATAACAGCTAGTCTCTGTTTTTGTCCACCCAATAGTGGCACAAAAGGCACATGGATAGAGTAGCCATGGTGCCGTGACAGGGGCTATGCTTTAGTGGCATAGACAGAAGTTATGCGTGGAATTTACAGCAAGGACTTCACTGAACATTGCTGGTACAGTCACTGCTACTGCCAAATGTACAACCTGCCAGCAAAAGAGAACAACACTAGCTCTTAAGATGGCCTGATCCCTCAAGGGGACCAACCAGCCACTTGCTGGATGGCTGATTACATTCCACTCTGGAAGAGTCAGTGATTCACCTTGGTTGAGATTGATACATATTCTGGTATGTGTTTGCCATCCCTGCCCATAAGGCATTCATTGACTAGCACCATTATCTGAAAACTTGTAGGTACAGGATCCTGAAAAGCATGGTCTCTGACCAAGGACCCACTTTATAGTAAACAGTGTGTGACAGTGGATATATGTCTGTGGTAGACTGAATCATAGCCCCCCAAGGATATCCATGTTATAATTCTCAGAACCTGTGAATATGTTACTTTTTATTTGGCAAAGGGACTTTTCAGATGAGATGAAGTCAAATACTTTCAGATGGGGAAGAGTATCCTGAATTACTCAGTTGAGCCCAATATAATCACAAGCATTCTTATAAGAGGGAGGCAGGAGGGTGAGAGGGAGAGAAGGTTTTGTAACTACAGAAGTGGAGTCAAAGAGGACAGAAGTGGAATCAAGAGAAGGAAGGAAGGAAGGGAGGGAGGAAGGAAGGAAGGGAGGAAGGAAGGAAGGAAGGAAGGAAGGAAGGAAGGAAGGAAGGAAGTTCTCCTCCTGGCTTTTAACACAGAGGGAAGGCCAGGAGCCAAGAAGTACAGGTGGCTGCTAGAAGCTGGAAAAGGTAAACAAAAAATAAATTTTTTAGAAGAAATGTAACCCTGTTACAACTACTCAATTTTACAACTACTGACAAAAAAAAGGAAAGATAGTAAATCTGTTTTGTTCTAACCTAGTAAGCTAGGAAACTGATAAAAGGAGGTTTCCTTTGGATCCGCTTATTTTATCACATAAATGCCATGCAGAACCTTCTGTTGATATAATGATGCTGTGGACTTTTGAAGGTGAACTTGGGGTGTAGCTGCACAACTGTGATATGATGCTGTGTCCCTATACAATGTATGAGTTCAGGAACCCAGAGTAGAAGTAATAGTGGCCCTACTCCTAGCAACCCTTAGAGAATTTGTTTTTTGCCTTGCTCGGGGTTTGGTTCCCAAAGGTTTAATGCTTCCACTAGAAGACCCATAAGAGCCCCCATTGGATTTTAAATTATGGTTGCTTTCAGTCACTTCAGGCTCCTCAATCCAAGAGGCCAGCAGATGAAGAAAGGAGTCTCTATACTGGCAAAAGTGATTGGCCCCTATCTTCAGGAGTAAATAGGGCTGCTGTTAGATATGGGAACAGAGAAAAATGTGTATAGCATTTAAGTGATGCATGGCTGTGTTGTCTCTTAGTACTTCTTACTCAGTTTATGTTAAATGGTGTTAACAAGTACAGCCTCCATGGTCCGAGGAATGCATGGTGACCAAGAGCTCAGATCTCTCAGGGCTGAGAGTGTGGGTGGTCCTACTAGGGAGGCCACCCAGACTAGCAAAGCTGAAGGAGAAGGTAATCTAGCACAGGTATGGAAGAGAGGCAGTATGAGCCTCAGCTATAACATCAGAACCAGCCATAGCAACGAGGGCTGTAGTTCATCCCACTTTTCTTCCTCTTTTAGGTTTCTACAGGAAAAAACAAAACAAAACACCTACCCAGAGTCCAGGACATAGAGCAAATTCTTTAGAGAAGAAAACAGATCTGAGCAATGCTAAGAGGGGGCTGCAATGGATACTGTAGGGTATTGTCAGATTCCCCCTTCAGGGCTGACTTGCTCATCTCCCAGCTGTCAGAAGTGTTGGCTGCTGACAGTTCACAGCTGAGTCCTTCTCTGATAATTGTCCTCAGCCCATGGTTGCTGCCTGGCCTGTGGTGATGTCATCTCCCAGAGGTGCAGCCTGGTTCAGGTAAGTAACGTAACATTACAATGGTACAAATGCCTAGTCTCTGTGCATTAATTTGAGAACAACTCTAAGGGCCTCCCAATGCCAGAGCTCCGTGGAGGTTGGGCTGATGATGCCTCTCTATTTTGACTGATCCTCAGTTCAACTTATCCTGCTTCCTAATCCTGCTGCCCTCACTTCTTTACCAATTTTGTTTCTAGTGTACTCCTTAATAAACTTATTAGGTTTTTGTTTTACAACTGGTCTCCTGGAAAACTTAATATAAGACAATTACTCTGATTAAAGGACATAAAATCTACCATTGCATCTGCTTAAAATATTGATATTACTCATGGCATGCCATGTTTCAAGTTTCCTGCCTGAAAATTGAATTTTACAATTAAATACTCAGAAAAACTTCTCTTTTAGACGATTTATGTTTTTATTATAAAAATTTCAACCCAGGTTAAATGGATGTATAATTTCAGTTATTTTGTTTTGTGCTATAAAATGACAAAATTATTTAGTATTATACCTGTTGCCATTCATTTTCATGGGGTTCAAATATTTTATGATTTTACTTTGTATTAGTCTCTTACTATTAAGACATAATATGTGTACATCTTTATGTGGTATTTTATGGTAATTTATACATGTATACAATATGTAATAATTAAATCAGGGTAATCAGCACTTCCATCTCTTTAAATGTTATTCATTTTTATGTGTTGGGAATTTCTTACTCTAGTCATTTTGAAATCTAGCATAGATTGTTTTAACCAATAGTTACCCTGCTGTGATATAGAAAACCATGAACTAATTCCTACTCTTTGTGTTTTGGTGTCCTTACTTCTTTCCATTCCCCTCCCCTCTACCCTTCCAAGTCTCTAGTGACCACTATTCCATTTCATTCTTCCATAAGATAGACTTTTTTTTTTAGTTTCCAAAAAGGAGTGAGAACATGTGGTATTTTGTCTTTCTGTGTCTGATTTATTTCACTCAACACAGTGACCTCTAGATTCATACATGTTGCTGCAAACAACAGGATTTCATTCTTTTTAAGGCTGAATAATATTTCATCGTGTATATGTACTGCATTTTTTTATCCATCACCACTGGTGGGCACATAGGTTGGTTCCATAATCTTAGATATTGCGAACAGTGCTGCGATGAATATGGGAGTACAAGCATCTCTTTGGTTCTTTTTTTTATGCTTTCTATCTCTTTGGTGAATTTTTCTCATTTCTTTGTATTATTGTCTACCTGTATTTTCTTGCATCTCACTGAGTTTCCTTAGGATCATTATTTTGAATTCTTTTTCAGACATTTGATGAATTTCGTTCAAGTTGGGATCTATTTCCGGAGAATTATTATTTTCCTTTGGAGATGCCATGCTTCCTTTCTTATTTTTTTTTTTTTTTTTTTTTTTTTTTTTTTGCGGTACCAGGGATTGAACCCAGGGGCGTTTTACCTCCGAGCTACACCCCCAGCCATATTTTTTATACTTTATTTTGAAACCGGGTCTCACGAAGTTGTGGAGGCCTCACTAAGTAGCTGAGGCTGGCCACGAACCCGGATACTCCAGTCTCCACCTCCCAAGTACTGGGATTACAAGTGTGTACCACCGCACCGGGCCTCCTTTCTTATTTCTTGTGTTCCTATGTTGAGGTCTGTGCATCTGGTGTAACCATCACCTCTTCCAAGTTTATGGAATAGCTTTTGTAGGAAAAGACTTTTCACTTAGATGGGATGTAGACTGTCATTTGAGTAGGTTCTTTGGTTTTAGTTATAAAACTAAGTGTAGCCTCTGTGGTTTCTTTGCTCTGATTTATGTCTGCAGTGTCTGAGTGCCTCAATGGTCTAGACTGCAGCAGTTCATGGAAGTAGTTGTATGACTTTGCAGTGAACATGGATGTTCAAATGTGCATATTCTCAGGCTCCACAATTGAGTACTTACTGATGGCACTGGCGTTGACATGGTTTTGGTGCTGCAAGTTGTGGAGAAGATTGTCCGCAGATCCCATGGGGCAAACACACGTGGCAGTGGGGTTGTGGTGCCAGCATCCACGGTCCCAGAGCCACAGAGTGTGAAGGAGACCTTCCCCAGGATGAAGGTGAGAAATGCCTGGGCCCATGGCACTAGCAGCCTCAGTTCTGGAGCTGCTGAATGGGATGGGGCTGTCCCCAGGTCTTGTAGGATGAGCACAGGTGATACTGGGCTCTGTGGCACTGGTAACCACAGACTTGAGGCTGTGGGAAGTCAAGAGGACCTTACCTAGGTTTTGTGGGACATGTGAAGGTGGTGTTGGGCTGTGGCTCTGATAGCTGCATTCTTGGAGGTGCGGGATGGGACCTTCTTCAGATCCTGAGGGACAGGCATAGGTGATGGCAGTCCCAATGCTATTGCTTGGGAAGGAGACTTTACCAGCTCTTGCAGATGAGGGCAGGGGGTGCCAGGGTTTGATGTTGGCAGCCACTTTCCTGGCTTGTTTCTTTCTGTTAGTTAGTTGTACTGTAGGTCAAATCCAAGTTCATGTTAGGCAAGCACTCCTCCACTGAACTATATCCTCAGCCCTTTTATTTTGAAACAATGTCTTGCTAAGTTGCCCAGGCTGGCCTTGAATTTGTAATCCTCCTGAGCAGCTGGAATTGTAGGCCTGTACCACCATGCCTGTCCTTTTTCTTTTTTTAACAACAACAACAACAGATATATAACTTATTATGATTTCTACTACTGTTAGCTACTTAAAAATAGTAAATTTGGTATTTGTTACAATGCTTTCTCAAGTTTTGAAAAAATTTTAACAAGGTTTATAGCAAATTAAAACAAAATATCGTTTATTATAATAATGGTTAAACTAGGGGGATAGAGCTCAAAGCAAAATCAAAGAAGCCCTCTCTTCTGAACCCCTGATATTAACAATTTTATCTATCCTCTCACTTTAGTACTGGCAGGGCGTTCCTCCCTAAGTGTCAGGGGAGAGACTGCATGCTTCCTTGCAGGCACTTAACACCTAGTTGGGTGAAACGAGGAAGGGCCTAGGTTACAGATGCTTTATTTCTCCTTCACACATCAAGGAGATACGTTACTACATTTCCCCCACCCATCCATCTTCTGACATCATTGCTCCCCTGATGATAGAATGTAGCTGGGTACCATGCTCAAAGGACACTAGTTAGGCATTACTACTATGGTTTAGCATGACCCACTGAAGGCCTCAGCTAAGGCAGTCAGCATTGAGAAAAGAGGGCCCTTCAAGAGTGTCTATGCACAGGAAAAATTGACTGAATAATGTGGAAGGCAAGGGAAATGGAGGAACCTAGTATGACCCCAGATTCTAGATGGATAATGGTGTCATTGAGATGGGGAACTTGGGAAAAGGGTTTCCAGATGGGAGATGGAACATACTGCATATCTTCTCTAGCTTTTTTCCTGCCCTAAGGAGAATTTGAGAAAACATAGAGGCTGCGATCAGTTCCCCACTTTTACACATAGCTCTGCTGCTGATTTTGGCTCACTTCAACCCAGTCTCCCTACTGCTGTGATCTTTTAAATCCATACTATATGCAATGAAATATTATTTGGCAGTAAAAAGGAATGAAAAACTGATGCATGCTAGCTATAACATGTATGAACCTTGAAAATATGCTAAGTGAAAGATATCAGACACAAGAGGGCACATATCATGTGGTTCCATTTATATGAAACATCCAGAATAGACAAATTTACTGATGAAATAGTGTGTACTGATGGCTGTCTGTGTCTGAGGGGGAGAGGAAGATGGAGAGTGACTGTTTAATGGGTATGAGATTGGTAGATAAGTGGGTGAGGTGATGAAAATGTTCTAGAATTACTGTGGATGATTGCACAACCATGTGAATGTGCTGGAAACCACAGAATCGCGCACTTCAAAAGGATGCATTTTGCATTATGTAAACTATATTTTAATAAATCATATTTTAGGGCTGGGGGTAGATTTCAATTGTAAAGCACTTGCCTAGCATACATAAGGCCATAGGTTCAATCCCCAGCACAAGGATGGTGGCAGGGAGACTTGTTTTAAAATTCTTTTGTGTGTTTTTTTTTAATTAGAGTAATTAAAGCTAGTTGCCACAGCAGACAAACCTGAGCTGTGTATTCTCTGTACCTCCCAGAGCCACTCTCCTCCTTTCACTGAACTGCTTTGTGCCCCCAGGAGGTTATGAACTGCATCACCTGGGTTCCCTTAAGAGTGCATTCTGGTGGAGGTTAGCCAGTGGGGATGCCCTCTCAGGGGACTAAAGGGCTGGGAGGAAGCAAGTCAGGGTATTTCCTTCTAGCTCTCACCCTGCTTTGAAACCTGTGGCAGTGGCTGTGTCCCTTCTAGACTAGGGATCTTGCTGGGCAGCTCCTCCTCTTTGGCTCCACTACCAGAGCTGTGATAACCCTATTTCCTCTCTTTGCCGTATCAGCCCTAGAGGTGGTGAGAGCTTCCTGTCTCCTATATTTCTTTGCTTACCCTGTTCATATCTCTAAAAGAAGTCCCTTCATTAAAGTCCACTCATTTGAACAGTCTGGAGCAATTTGTTTCCTGGCAAAATTCTGACTGACATACCTCACATATCAGTGATTTAATACACATTTACATCTTTACCATGTCACAGTCAAATATAGGTCAGATAGCCCTCTTTATTCTTGGAACTCTGCCATCTAGAATATGTGGCCTCCAACATGAGGCAGGGAAGAGTGGACTGAAAGATTATGTGAGATGCTGACAAGAATGAGGCTTGGAAGTGGCTTATATCACTTCCACCTTCATTCTTTGGCTAGAACAAGTCACAGGACCATAAGCTAACTGCATGGGAGGCTGGGAGAGTGATGTAGGGAACATATGACATTGTCTCTGGCTACAAAAATGCCCTCAGTTTTTAATGAACCCTTTAGCAAGGCATGAAAGATACATTACCATCTGCCCCCAGCCTACCTTGCTATCTTTTGAGGCTGCTAGTGCCCCATATTGTGACTTTGCACAAGCTGTTTTTCTGCCTTAGTTTCCGTTTTCCCTCGTCTCCACCTGGCTAACGCCTGTATTTTCTTCAAAACTCAGCTCAACAGTGAACTCCTCCAGGAAACAATCTGACTAATCCTTCCTACCACAGTCCCAGGAAAACATCACCATTGTAACGTTTATCATTTTGTGTTATAATTTCATTTCTTCATCTTAGCTATTGAACTGTGAGTTACCTGAATGCATGGACTATATTGCATTTCTACCTTTCCCAGTATCTGCCACTATAGTAACTTAAGAAAAAATGATTGTAAGCCGGGCATGGTGGCGCATGCTTGTAATCCTAGTACTTGGGAGGCTGAGACAGGAGGATGACAGGTTTGCAGCCAGCCTCAGCAACTTTTTGAGGCCTTCTGCAACTTAATGAGACCCTGTTTCAAAATAAAAAATAAAATAGGGCTGGGGGTGTAGCCTGGAGGTAGAATGCCCCTGGGTTCAATCCCCAGTACTATATACACAAAATAATATGATTGTAGTTAGCAGTTCTTAGCAGAGTTAATATGATCACTTAGAGAGCATTTTAGAAATTTGTAGAGATGTTTTTGGTTGTCATAATAACCAGGAAATACTTCTGACATTTAGGGTGTGGATAGAGATGATAAATATCCTGAATTAAATGAAACAGCCCCTCATAATGAACTATTCCTTGTCTTATAAGACTTTCAACATCCCACTGAATTTTCAAATAGATGAAAAATGTGTTTATATCTGGCTGAAACTAGAACTGAATTTACTTTTGCATATAAATGTGAATTGTGTATAAATAAACAACTCCAAAATTAGGGGCTTAAAGAAATGGAAGTTTATTATCTGGGGGATGATTGGCTCAACTAGGCAGTTCTTCTGTTCCCCATGATGTTGACTGGAACTGCAGTCCACTGGGGACTCAACATGGCTCACTCATGTGGCAGAACTTGGGTCAGGAGCCATCTGTCAGAGCACATTGAACATCCTTCATGTGACCTCTCCAATGGCTTGGGCTTCTTAGCTTGCAGTAGCTGGGTTCTAAGAGGTGGCAAGTGAAAACTGCCAGTCCTCTTCAGACTTGGGCTCAAAAGTCCAGAACAGAACTTTGGGCATTTCCTTATTGGTCAAGGCCAGACTCAACGCAGCCCCACACTTCAGGTGAGGGCATGTAAACTCCACCTTTTGATACGAGAGGCAGCATGCCTGTACAGGGAAGGAAGGAAATATTGAGGGCTACCTTTGGAGAATAGCTACTTCACTCAAACCTGAGCATCATTAAGATACTAAGTGGTATTTGTCCAATCATAAGAAATTTCCAGAAATACAGCAAAGGTAAAGCCAAGGGAAATTTGACCTTTGTTTTGTTTGAAATTTTATTTGTTGTATTTGAGTAACCAATTTAACACACTTGTAATCAGTCTGTCTTTGTGATTGTCACACTCATTATGAGTAAACATTCAGATTCAAATATTCTTTGTATTTTCTAGTGAAATCTTGCCAAAGTATTTTATATGTATATATATTTTTTCATTTTACCTTTCCTTTGTATTAGACCATTTGTTGTTTCTTAAGTTACATACAAATGTTTATTAATGTAACATGAGGATAGCAAAAATGTTGTTGCAAAATATATTATAATGGAAAGATACAGTGATAGCAATGATAAGGGTTGAAAAACACTGATCTATGAAAATTGAGTTAATATTTTGGCACTCTTATTTGGTTTCAGCATTTGTTGTCTTCTTGATTTTAATTTTCCAATTTGATTTATATTTTACTATCTCAAAACATATGCTTTGAACCTAAATAAATCCAAGTATCTGAGCAATAGCTTAGAGAATATAAATAAATGAACAAATAAATAGCTATTTCTGTTTTCCCAGTTATTAAAATCTATAATTCTTGCAGAACATATTATTTATTTTTTCCTACTAAGAGAGTTATTTTTTAGTTTGAAACAGATTAGTTAGAAGATTGAGGTATGTATTATATTGACACTAATATTTTATTGGTGTACCTTAATATCAGTAATTCTTGATTTATCTACTACATAATCATATTTTTTAATGAGACTGAAATTATACCTATTTTAGATTTCTGGCATTGCCAACTGTTTTACCTCATTTTAAGCTATTCTCAAGAAATAAAAATTACCATTAGGCTTTTTAGTGAAGCCAGATTATATACAAATATTTATCTGTTTTCCTTAAAATATCAAATTCAATAAATACTGTACTCGGAATATATTTACCATCTTACACTAAATTCTGTAGAGCTGTAACTACTGATAATCTGTTTTACAATCTATTGCTTATGCAAGTATAATGTATTACTCTATATTTAAGAGTTTAGTTTCTAGTATTTATACTTTCATAACAAAAATGGGTCTTTGATTATTAAATCATCAGCATTTTCCACAATGTGATTTTTTAAAGCAAGTTGACAAATACAGGAATCAAATGAATTCACTTAGTATCCCTTATTATCCCAGTTAGTCTCCCTGTTTCTAGTGGACAGATGCTACTTTCCTGGTTGGTAAACAGATATTGATCTTTGGTTTTGTTGGACAGATACTATATTCCTGGTCTAGCAGACAGTTACTTTCCTGATCTGGATAGCAAATGCTGCCTTAGCAGTCTGGTAGATACTTAACTGCTCTTTTTGTCTAAATAGATTCTACTTTCCTGGTCTAGTAGACAGATGTTGCTCTCCCAGTCTGGTAAAACAATAGAAAGACAAGGTCTGGAACTAAAACAGCCCATCCTCTAGTAAATGATTCTCTGTTAGTTACCACTGATATAAGGTATGATAACCCCTGAGAGGTATATCAAGGAAAGGATGTAAGGGACCTAATTACTTAACTTCTGTTGCTACAGTAAGTGCTGTGGTTTGGGTTAGAATGTCCTCCAAAAAGCTCATTTGTTGTAACCATGGTCTCCAGTGCAGGAAGGTTTAGAGGTAGGGCATGGCTGGAGGACGTGGGTCACCAGGGGCATGTTCTTGGGGACTCTATATGTCTTTAGTCCCCTCCTCTCGCTGTTTCTGCTTCTGGGTATCATGACTGAGAGCAATTTTTCTCCACCAAGCACCCTGCTGCTGTGGTTTTGGCCTTGGAGTTGGCCAACTATAGATTGAACCTCTAAAACTATAAGCCCAAATAAACCTTTGCTCCTCTAAGTTGTTCTTGTCAGGTATTTTAATCACAGTGATGAAAAAGCTGACTAAAACAGTAGGCTCAGGTAAACATTATCTGCCTTCTTAACCTACTTCAAGGAAGGCAAGAGAAACCCAGTTTCACATCAAGCTTTATGTACATGGTTTATAAAATGGAACACTGGGAGCTGGGTGCAGTGGTGCATGCCTGTAATTCCAGAATTTGAGAGGCTGAGACAGGAGAGTCACAGGTTCAATGCAAGCCTCAGCAACTTAGCAAGACCCTATTTCAAAAATAAATAATAAAAAGGGCTGGGTTTGTAATGGGGGCCTGCTTCTGACCCTGGTATTAACAGATGGCCTGTTTCAAAGCTGACCTTTTTCCTCCTTTGTCCTCCCCCTTTTCCTTTATCTCCTGTTAACAAATAACATGTTCTTATCCATTTACTGACAGAAGGGGACCTGGCACTTGTGGATCTGAATAAGAATTGACTCAAGGAAGACTTAAACATGAATTGTGTCCCTTCTGATAAACATACCAGCATGACCCTGGCCTGTGGATCTGAACTGACTCAAGGATGACTTAGACATGAATTGTGTCCCTTCTGATAAGACTCCAGAATGACCCTGAAGAGCTTTTTTTTTTTTTTGCCGTTCTGGGGATTGAACCCAAGGGCATTCTACCTCCGAGCTACACCCCCAGCCCTATTTTTTATTCTTTATTTTGAAACAGGGTCTTACTACGTTGCAGAGGACCTTACTAAGTAACTGAGGCTGGCCACAAACCCAGATCCTCTGGTCTCAGCCTCCCAAGTACTGCTACTAACTCTTAAAAGGGACTCGATTCCTTTATTTGGGGAGAATCCAAGGTTTGTTCCTGAACATTTAAGTTCGCTGGTTTCTCCAATTTGTTAGCAAATCAATAAATTTATTTTTCCTTCTTCCCAAAGGCTTGTACCAATTATTTGATTTTGGCAAATTAGGGAAGGTACTACGATTGGGTAATGGGTTCAATCCCCAGTACCAAAAAATAAAACAAACAAAAAAACTGAACACTGGTGTGGGAACCCCTGAATGTTTGATTACAGAGAGAAAATCTCCACTTACACCAACCATAATGTATACTTCAGTTTTAGTTTGAGAAACTAGATCAGCTGCAATTCTGGTGTGGCAAGAGAAAAAATGGTCTTGTTTCTTACAAGTAGAAGTAGTTACACTAATTTAATCATTAATATTTAAAACACAGGCAACATGCACTATTGAACGCTATTACAATTTTTTGACATGCTACTCTTCATCAACCCTTCTTTTTCCTCATATGATTCATAGCCTTTTTCAGTAGGTTAAAAAGTTTGTGTAATTTTTGTACCAACAAAAGTAAGAAAGCCAGATGATAGTAAATTTTAGAAGTCAACCCCTTAATATGTATAATCTAGGTGCATAGTATATTTGAGCTAATTATCATGTCTTTGACTTTTTATTTCAAAGTAATATAAGTCTTTTTTTTTTGGTGGTACTAGGGATTGAACCCAGGGACATTCTACCTCTGAGCTACACTCCCAGCCAGATTTTTTATTCTTTATTTTGAAACAGGGTCTCACTAAGTTGTGTAGGGCTTTCACAAGTTGCTGAGGCTGGCTGTGAACCTGCGATCCTCCTGTCTCAGCCTCCCAAGTACTGTGATTACAAGCGTGTGCCATCACGCCCAGCTCAAAATAATATGTCTTCTAAAAGTGAATATTAGCCTGTCATAAGGATGTTTAGAGATTGTAAGAGAAAAATGTTTTATTATTGTAGTTACTAACACATGTTAATTGTATAAGTTGATGAATTTCACTGTGACATTTCCACACATGAATATATCATGCTTTGATCATATTCACCTTTCCTTCTACCTTCTCTTGCCCTCTCCTACCCCTCCTTTGTACTTTCAGGTTATTTTTTTTCCTTTTTTAGTTTCCAAATATGAGAGAAAACATGCAATATTTGCATTTCTGTGTCTGGCTTATTTCACTTAAAATGATGTCCTCTAGTTCCATCCATTTTCCTGCAAGTTACACGATCTCATTTTTAAATAGCTGACTAAGTCTATTGTGTATAAATACTATATTTTCCTTTATCCATTCATTTGTTGGTAGACATCGAGGCTGATTCCATATCTTTGCTGTTGTGAACAGTGCTGCAGTCAACGTGGGTATGCAGGTATCGCTTTTGTGTGCTGACTTCATTGCCAGCAGATGAATACCCAGGAGTGGTATGACTGCATCATAATGGTAATTATATTTTTAGTTTTTTGAGGAACCTCCATACTTTTATCCATAGTGACTACACTAACTTACATTCCCACCTGTGTGACATGGGTTTGTCACCATGTGGGATTTCAGCATAGCCCTATCCATAAAGTCAGCATACTTCTGGATGCTGGGGGTGGTGGCACATTCTTATATTCCCGGCTACTCAGGAGGCTGAGTCAGAAGGATTGCAAGTTGAAGTCTAGCCTATATAACTTAGACCCTATTTAAAAAAAGAAAAGAAAGGTCTGGGTATGTAACTCAGTGGCAGAACATTTGCCTAGCCTGAGTGAGGCCCTGATTCAGTATGAAAAAACAAAACAAAAAATAAAAAACAAACAAAATACAGAAGCAAAAAGTACTTTCAGGGCCATTGTACTGTTTAATTTACTTGACAATTTTAATACAGCTAACATCCAGAAAGAAAATAGCCCTCATTCATAAAGTGAAATAATCGAATTAGGGAGAGAAAATATGAGCAAATGAGGCATGAAAGTAACTAGAGGTAGCAGAATTTTGCAGAACATTCCATTCTTGTCCTTCCCATTCTGTTCTATACAGAAATAATCACCATGGCATAGTATACTTTATGATAAATTATGTCTCTAAAAGAACCTCAATAAGCTGATTCATTATTACTGTTCCTTTCCTAAAAGAATAAACTTGGAAGGTAATGACATTTAAACTTGGCTACTTATTACTAGCTCTGGGAAAATACATGCCTAGTTACAAATCTTCAGAAATACACGCGTGTATGCATGCATAAATAATAGCTGAGAAAAAATGAAAGTAATTGGCTAACATAAATTTTCTGCTGATATTTGACTTTATTTACTACATGCCTTCAAATTTACTATTTTCTACACTGTATAGCTATTTTAAAATTCAGATTCTTTAGCATGTAAGCTGATATTATCTCATATTTATCTAGAATGCTACAGTTTTAAACATAATTTCAAGAATATAACTAAAAGCATTAAAATACCATCCTTATATTTTAGATAAGGGAACTAAGTTCAGAAAGGTTAAAAAAAATGTATGAGGCCGGGCATGGTGGCGCACGCTTGTAATCCCAGTACTTTGGGAGGCTGAGACCGGAGGATCCGGGTTCGTGGCCAGCCTCAGCACGCGCGCGATCTCTCTCTCTCTCTCTCCTCTCTCTCTCTCTCTCTCTCTCTCTCTCTCTCTACCTAGTGAGGCCTTCTGCAACTTCGTGAGACCCGGTTTCAAAATAAAGCATAAAAAAATAGGGCCGGGGGTGTAGCGCGGAGATAGAACGCCCCTGCGTTCAATCCCCGGTACCGCAAAAAAAAAAAAAGTGTGCAAGTTCACAAAATTACAACGTGGCTGAGTGCTATATTTCATTCTCCTTTCTTAATACTTTTTTATTTTTTATTTGTGCAGAACTGGGAATTGAACCCAGGGGCATTTTCCTCCGAGCTACACCCTCAGCCCTATTTTTTATTGTTTTTTTTAAATAGGGTCTCACTAAATTTCAGAGGGCCTCACTAAGTAGCTGAGGCTGGCCATGAACCTGCAATCCCCCCTGTCTCAGCCTCCCAAGTAATGGGATTACAAACATGCACCACAACGCCCGGCTTTCATTACATTTTAAAATGGCATTAGAATAGTCTCTAAACTGTGTGTGTATTCAGCCTTTTTTGGGGGGGATACTGGGGATTGACCTCAGGGGTATTCTACCTCTGAGCTATACCCTCTACCTTATTTTATATTTTGAAACAGGGTCCTGCTAAGTTGCTGAGGGCCTTGCTAAGTTGCTGAGGCTGGCCTTGAACCTGCAATCCTCCTGTCTCAGCCTTCCAAGTACTGGAATCACAGGCATGCACTATCATACCCACCTATGTATATAGCCTTTTAAACAGAACTTGACTAAATTCTTTTTAAACAACTTGGGCACATTACTTAATCTCCCTGTCCTTCAATGTCCCCATCTCTAAAATGGAGCTAGTGGTAGTATCTGACTCACAGGTTTATTAATGACTTAACTCATGGAAACTCTTAGCATAATGCTTAGCACACATTAGGAGCTCAGCAAATGACCATTGGGAGTGATGAGACCACTGATCTTTATGGCCTTTCTCTTGTTCCAAAAATAATTCCACTCGTTTTGAGGATAGCTTTCCTAAATTCAATTCAGTTTCCATCATTTCTCGGCCTTTTGGCTAAGATCAAGTGCAATTCAATTTCCTTTCCCACTGTAGATCTTCAGTTTCATGTCTTTGAAGTAAATTTTCCCCCAATATACCTTTGATACTTTTATTTATGCATGTGTATTGTGTGTGTGTGTGTGTGTGTGTGTGTGTGTGTGTGTACACACACACCTAATTTGGGCATCTTTTCAAATCAATTGCCTATTCAAAACTTTTGTGATTTTTTTTGTTTGGTTTCTGTGTCAATTCAGGTCCTCTAGGAAGCAGATGCTAAGATAGATATGTACAGAGACATTTATAGGGGGAAATGCCTATGAAAAATAAGATTAGGCATAGATAGGAAAAGACTCCAGACCTCAATGCAGATTTGCCATCTGCAAAAGGCGAGAAGGAAAACGGGTGACTGGGAAGAAGCCTCTCTCTGTAATGTAGCTCTGAGGAAGTCTTAGTCAGCCAATTGGGAGTCCCAAATCAAATCATGTTAGCCAGAATCGTTCTGTTTGGGGCAGGAATGGTCAGGCCTTAGTACCACTGCCATGTTTAGTTACGAGCTGGGGGCAAACCTGGAGAACTCAGCGTTGGTATGAATGTGCAGTGACTCCAAAGGTGTGGCCGCTATCTGCCAACTCCTCTGTGTATTTAATGTTAATGCTTTATGGGTGGCAGTAAAGGACTAATTGGTTGCAATGTCACAAATATCTGTAGCATGCTTGTTAACTTTGAAATGTCATTCACAAAAAGAATATTTATAATTTGCTAAATTCACTTCTAAGTTCTATTTGCCTCATAGGTTATATATTACCTGGAACATGGTGTATACTAGAAAAAAGTCTCTATGATTGTGATTGCTACAAGACTTGTTCATGCCATATCTTGCAGCCAAGTTCTAGTAGTACATGTCTGTACTGCTCACAAAATGTATGTCTCTCTTGAGTTTTTATCAAATACAGCTACATGGTTGCATTATTTGGGGGGAGTGGAGTCTATTAGCCCATGTTTATTGGGTAATACAGTCTGTTTGTAGAAGAATAGGGACTTTTTCTGTTACCTGAAAACTGGACCCACGCTTGCTTAGAGGCCATAGAATTATCTCTGCTATCACTGGTACCCACCATCCTTTCAGGTTATGTAAGAAGTCTGAGAGTCAAGAGAATGAGCCACAGTTGGGAGTTGTCAGCTTAGTGGAAGTGGTGGAAGAAGGAAGAGAACCCTGGAATTTCTTTTAAAAATTGGTAATAAATAGCTGGGCATAGTGGCACACACTTATAATCCCAGTACTGGGGAAGCTGAAACAGGAAGATTGCAGGTTTGAGGCCAGCCTTGGCAACTTAGTGAGGTCCTCAGCAACTTAGGTAGGTCCTGTTTACAAATAAAAAATAAAATAGGGCTGGGGGTGGAGCTCGGAAATAGAATGCTCCAGGTTCAAGTCAATCCCCAGTACCACCAAAAAAAAAAAAAAGGAATAACTGACTATATGAAGAGACTATCTACCATTCTGTTTTCTGTTAAACATCTGTGTTAACAGAAAATTCTTTATACTTACGTTCTCTCACATACCCACAAGTCTTACAAGTACAATGTGAACCACACTTTGTTCTGATCTTTTTAACAATGTTTGTGTACCAAACAGCCTTGAAAGTTAGAAACAATGTATCCTTTCTACTATGGTTTGGATATCCTTTTAGTTAGCTTTTGTATTGCTGTACCCACAATACCTGACAAGAACTCAGAGAAGGAAAGTTTCAAGGATGCTGGTAGGAAACACAATACTCTTGGGTCAGAGAAGAACAGTTTATTACTCCCAGTAAGACCAGTAGCCAGAGTATCATTTGGGCTCACAGTTTCAGAGGTTCAGTCCATGGTCAAATGGCTATGAGAAAAAGCACTGCCGTAGAGTGGCAGAGGAAAGGTGCTCTCAGCTCAGAGTGACTGGAAGGAGAGAGAGAGAGAGAGACAGACAGACAGACAGGAAGCATCCAGGGATGGATCTAGTCCCCAAGGCCACACCCCAGTGGCCCATCTCCTCCAGCCATGCCCCACCTCTGAACCTTGCTGCACAGGGATGTGCTTTCAACACACGAGCTTTTGGTGAGAGCATGTCATATCTAAACCATAAGAGGTGTGGTTTGTCCTCTAAGGGTTCATGTGTTGGAAGCATGGTGATGTGTAGTGATATTAAGAAGTGGTAGGAAGAAAAGGATCCAAGATGGCGACGGAATAGGGGCCCCTAAAAGAGACTGCCTCAAAATCACCTCGGGGGCTCAGAACTGAATATCGCACATCCATAGAAGAACCAAAACCCAACAGCAAGTAATCTGAGTACGACTACACAGACTCAGAGCCTACCAGCTACAGAAACCCACAGAAAACAGCGATCCCGTGTCAGCAAGAAGGGAGAGGAACCATCTTTCCCTGGACCCTACAGCTGGAGCTAATCCCGGAGCAGAACTCTGTGAGTGGTGGGGCCATCCCAGCAGCAGATAGTGAACACCCTTCAAAAGCTGCCCTTGCGTGGGCTCCTGCCAGAGCTGCACACCTCCCCCCACCCCTCTACAAGCTCGCCTGCATCGGAGCCAGGAATGCACTGGGTGCCATCCCCACAGACAGTGCGAGGGTCCTCGCCTCTGACCGGGCATGCACAGAGAGCCATCCCCCACAGACCGCGCAGAGCTTCTGACAGGGTGCGGCGCCACCCCCACAGACCATGTGAGGGTCCATGAAGAGCCTCTGATGGTGCGCACATAGCGCCGCCCCCCACAGACCATGTGACCCTCCACCCCTGACTCTAACTGGGCGCATGCCTGTTGCCGACCTCCCCCGCCTAGACCGTGCCAGCATTCACCCTGTACCTAGGATCCTGCAAGTCTCGGGCGCTGCAACCCACAGGACCCGCTGCACTCCTCCCCGTAGACTGCATGTGATTTACAGCTTCATGCCTCAGTGCCCGTACACCCCCAGGCGCCACCACCCAAGACATGAAGTCCGCACCCCATTTGGGCCCTTGTGATCCTCAGTGCCGTGCATTGGAACCTGGACACTCTCCGGTGACACCACCAGAGACCCGGAGCCTGTGTGCATCCCTTGGGGCCCCTGAGATCCCCAGCACCGGTGCCTCGGACACCGGGCAACTTCCGGCACCAACACCCAAGCCTGGGAGCCCACACCTACCACCACACCTTGAAGTGCGCCTCACAAGCCACCACACAAGGTCTGGAGCTCGCATACCCCTCCCCACACACACACACACACTGTGCTCCAGTCAACCAGACGGGAGGGAACCACAGCCTACAAGGTACTGATCCAACTGGGTCTACACGGACCATCAAGAGGTCTTATACATAGAAAGGAAGATGATGCGGAGGCAACAGAAACACAAAATTTAAAACACTGAAAATACGAGAATGAAGAACAGCGAGGAAACAAGAAACACAATACATCAACAAGTGAGATTACTGATACTGACCTGCAGGAAATGCAAGACGGAGAATTCCGAATTTTGATCTTCAGAATGATGAAAGGCCTCAAAGAAAGCATAGTGGAGATGAAGGAGGAAATTGAGGCTCTAAGAAAGAATCAGAAAGAAACTGAATGAAATGGAGTCAATAAACGAATTAAAGACTGCAATAGAATCCAACTCTAGCAGACTCGACCACATGGAAAACAGGGTATCACTCCTGTAAGACAGTTCATTCAAAACTGAAAACAACACAGTCAACGATATACAGAAGATATTACAACAACACACCCTGGCCATCCAAGAAATACAGGACAATGCAAGACACCCTAACCTAAGGATAAAAGGCATTGAAGAAGGTTTAGAAGCACAGACCAATGGTATCAGAAACCTCTTCAAAGAAATAATCTCAGAGACTTTTCCGAACATAGAAGAGGATTTGGACATTCACATACAAGAGACATATAGAACACTGTTAAGACAGGACCAAAGAGGGACCTCCCCACACCATGTAATAATTAAAATGACTAACATAGAGACCAAAGAAAGAATCTTAAAAGCAAGAACAAAAGAACAAGTGACATACAGGGGCAAAACAATAAAAATCACCCCAGACTTCACAACCCAAGTCAGGAATGCCAGGAGGGATTGATATGAAGTACTGCGGACCCTGGAAGAAAACAACTTCCAATCAAGAATGATATATCCAGCAAAGCTATCATTTAAAATTGATGGAGAAATAAAAACATTCCATGTTAAGCAAACACTTAAAGAATTCATGAGGAGCAAGCCAACACTAGAGAAAATCCTAAAAGAAATAAATCACAAAGAAGGAAAAACAAACAATTTTCAAAACCACAGGAGAGGTGAACTCCACCAGGTAGGCAACTAAACAAGGAGATTGAACTCAAAATGACAGGAAACAAAAATCATATCTCAATAACATTGAACGTCAAAGGACTCAACTCCCCAATTAAAAGGCATAGACTAGCAATGTGGATTGAAAAGCATAATCCAACTATATGCTGTTTACAAGAAACTCACCTTCTAGCCAATCACACTCATACACAAAAGGTAAAAGGATGGAAAAAGATATACCATGCAAACGGAGATAGAAAACAAGCAGGGGTAGCAACACTTATATCCGACAAACCAGACTTTAAGCTAAAACACATCAGAAGAGACAAAGCGGGACACTTCTTACTAATAAAAGGAACAATCTAACAAGAAGATATAATGATAGTAAACATGTATGCCCCAAATGTGGGCACACCCACATTCGTAAAACAAAGTCTTCAGGACATCAGGTCCCAAATAGACCCAAACACAATAATATTGGTAGACTTCAACACACCACTCATGCCTCTTGATCGATTCTTCAGACAAAAGATGAATAAAGATGCCTCAGATCTAAAGAAAACTATAGACCGAATGGATCTAATGGACACATACAGATTATTTCAACCAGCAACACCTGAATACACTTTTTCTCAGCTGCCCACGGAACATTCTACAAAATAGACCACATCCTGGGTCACAAAGCAAGCACCAGCAAATTCAGAAGATGTGATAAAATTCCCTGCATCTTCTCAGATCACAACGGAATGAAACTGGAAATTAACAACAGGAAGACCAAAAGTAATCACATAAGTACATGGAGACTGAATGATACACTTCTGAATGAGGACTGGATCAGAAAAGAAAAAGGGGAGAAATTAAAAAATTCCTGGAATTAAATGAAAACAGACACAATGTACCAAAATCTATGGGACACTTTGAAGGCAGTGTTAAGAGGAAAATTTATAGCACTAAGTGCCCGCATAAGGAAAACAGAAAGCCTCCAAATAAACAACCTAATGACACATCTAAAGGATCTTGAATAACAGGAACAGGCGAAGCCCAAAGCCAGTAGAAGGCAGGAGAAAACTAAAATCAGAGCAGAAATTAATGAAATAGAGAATAAAAAAAAAAACAATACAAAGAATCAACAAAACAAGAAGCTGGTTCTTTGAGAAAATTAACAAGATTGACAAACCACTACCTAACCTAACAAAAAGAAGGAAAGAATCAACCCAAATTACCAAAATCAGAAATGAAAAAGGGGACATCACTACAGATAGTGGATAAATCCAGAGGATCATAAGAAACTATTTTGAAAACTTATATTCAAACAAAATGGAAAATGTGGAAGAAATTGACAGATTTCTACACACATACAACCCACCTAAATTGAACCAAGAGGATATAGAAAACCTGAATCAACCAATAGCAAGCACAGAGATAGAAACAGCAATAAAAAGTCTGCCATCAAAGAAAAGTCCAGGTCCAGATGGTTTTCCAGCTGAATTTTACAAACCTTTACAGAAGAACTAAAACCAATACTTCACAAACTATTCTGTGAAATTGAAAGAGATGGAATTCTTCCAAATTCCTTTTACGAGGCCAACATCACATTAATACCAAAGGCAAATAAATATACGTCAAGAAAAGAAAATTACAGACCAATATCATTAATGAACATAGATGCAAAAATTCTATATAAAATACTAGCCACGCGCATTCAAAACAATATTGAGAAAATTGTACACCAAGACCAAGTTGGTTTCATCCCAGGAAAACAAGGCTGGCTGGTTCAACATACGCAAAACAATACATGTTATTCACCACATAAATCAAGCTAAAAACAAGAATCACATGATCATTTCAATAGATGCGGAAAAAGCATTTGACAAAATTCAACACAGATACATGTTAAGAACTCTACAGAAAATTGGAATAGAAGGAACATACCTCAACATCACTAAGTCAATATATGAAAAACCCAAAGCCAACATCATATTGAATGGGGAAAAATTGCCAGAATTCCCCTTAAAATCAGGAACAAGACAAGGATGCCCACTATCACCACTCCTTTTCAATATAGTCCTTGAAACCCTTGCCATAGCAATAAGACAGGAAAAGGATATCAAAGGAATTTAAATAGGAAAAGAAGACTACTTAGTGAGGCCCTCCGCAACTTCATGAGACCCGGTTTCAAAATAAAGTATAAAAAAATAGGGCCAGAGGTGTAGCGTGGAGGTAGAATGATGCCCCTGTGTTCAATCCCCGGTACCGCAAAAAAAAAAAAAAAAATTAGGAAAAGAAGAATTCAAAGTATCTTTATTCACAGATGACATGATTCTATATCTAGAAGACCCAAAGAACTCAACCAATAGTCTACTAGAGCTGATTAACAAATTCAGCAAAGTAGCAGGATACAAGATGAAACTAAGAAAGTCAGTAGCTTTCATATATGCCAACCATGAATCCACCAAGAAAGAAATCCAGAAAACAATTCCATTCACAGTAACTTCAAAACCAATCAGATACTTAGGAATAAACTTAACCAAAGTGGTAAAAGACCTCTACAATGAAAACTATAGAACATTGAAGAAAGAAATCAAAGAAGATCTTAGAAGATGGAAAGATCTCCCCAGCTCTTGGATAGGCAGAATAAACATTATCAAAATGGCCATTCTGCCAAAAATGATCTACAGAGTCAATGCAATCCCTATCAAAATACCAACTTCATTCTTCGCAGATCTAGAAAAATCAGTCATTAATTTCATATGGAGAAACAAAAAACCCAGAATAGCTAAAGCAATTCTCAGCAATAAGAACCATGCAGGAAGCATCACAATTCCTGACTTCAAATTATACTACTGAGCTATAGTAATAAAATCAGCATGGTATTGGCACAAAAACAGACACATAGACCAGTGGAACAGAATAGAAGATACAGAAACAAAGCCACAAAATTATAGCCAATTGATTTTTGACAAAGGTGCCAAATGCATACACTTGAGAAAGGGCAGTCTTTTCAACAAATGGTGCTGGGGAAACTGGTTATCTACCTGTAGAAAAATGGAACTACATCCTGCACAAGAGTCAACTCGAGATGGATCAAAGACCTGGAATTTAGACCAGAGACTGTGAAATTACTAGAAGAGGGCATAGGTCCAACACTCCATCATATAGGCACAGGTAGAAACTTCCTCAACAAGACCTCCAAAGCATAGGAAATTAAAACAAGAATTAATAAGTGGGATAGCATTAAGCTACAAAGCTTCTGCTCATCAAAGGAAACCATTAAGAACCTAAAGAGAAAGCCTACGGAATGGGAGAAGAATTTTGCAAGCCATCCCTCTGACAGAATTCTAATATCTAGGATATACAAAGAACTTAAAGGCTCTACACTTAAAAAACAAATAATCCGATCAAGAAGTGGGCAACTGAAATGAATAGACACTTCACGAAGGAAGAGATACAAATGGCCAATAGATACATGAAAAAATGTTTAACATCATTAGCAATCAGGGAGATGCAAATCAAAATTACTCTAAGATATCAACTAACTCCAGTTAGAATGGCAATCATCAAGAAGTCAAACAACAACAAATGTTGGCGAGCATGTAGGGAAATTGGGACTCTTCTACACTGTTGGTGGGATTGCAAACTAGTCCAACTGCTATGAAGAACAGTGTGGAGATTCCTCAGAAAACTGGGAATGGATTTACCATATGACCTGGCTATACCACTACTGGGTATCATACCAAAGGGATTGAAACCAAAAAACTACAGTAACATATGTATACCGATGTTTATAGCAGCACAATTCACAGTGGCCAAATTATGGAACCACCCTAGATGCCCATCAACAGACGAATGGATTACAAAATTATGGGAAATATACACAACGGAATTCTACTCAGCAATAAAAAAGAACAAAATAACATCATTTACAAGAAAATGGAAGGATCTGGAGAACATAATGTTAAGTGAGATCAGCCAATCACAGAAAGAGAAGGGTCACATGTCTTCTCTAATATGCACAAGCTAGGGAGCAATGAGGATACAAAAGGGCCTCCAGACAACAGTGGAGAAGCCTCAGGGAAGGCAGGGAACTCAACTAAGGGAAGGGGAAGGGGAAGAATCAAGTTCATTAATCTCTACCATCAACCACATTTACATATGAGAATATACCAATGTCAATCTTAGTACTCTGTGTTGGGGGGAGTGCAGGGGGGCACCAAGTGCTGTGTGCATGTATGTTAATGTCTATTTGATTTCCATTGTGATGTGAGACTATAATGCACCAATAAAAGCACATTAAAAAAAAGAGGTGGTAGGATCTTTAAGAAGTGGGGCCTAGGGACTGAGAATGCAACACAGGGACAATGTGCTTATCTAACATGCATATGGCCCTGGGTTTGATCCCCAGCACAGCCAAAAATAAACAAATAAATAAAAGAACTGGAGCCTAGTGGGAGGTCATTGGAAACATTGATCTCAGGAAGGATTAAGTAGTTCTTGTGAGACCCCAGTTAGTTCTTGTGAGAGGGTTGTTATAAAAGAGCAAGACTAAGCCGGGCATGGTGGCGCACGCTTGTAATCCCAGTACTTGGGAGGCTGAGACAGGAGGATGCGGGTTCACGGCCAGCCTCAGCTACTTAGTGAGGCCCTCCGCAACTTAGTGAGACCCTGTTTCAAACTAAAGAATAAAAAATAGGGCTGGGATGTAACTCAGAGGTAGAATGCCCCTGGTTTCAATCCCTAGTAATGCAAAATAAATAAGTAAATAAAAGAGCAAGACTGGGCCCCTCCTTGCTCTCTGGCTTCCTGTCTCACCATATCATATCCCTCTCCCTCTCCCTCTCCCTCTTCCGCTCCCGCTCCTGCTCCAGCTCTCTCTCCTTCTCCTTCTCCCTCCTTCCCTCTTTTGCATATGCTTCCACTGTGATACCATCCATCCACCATGATATTTCAGATGGATGGGAAGTGGCCCTTACCAGAACTGGCACCATACTGTTTAGCCTTTCAGCCTCCCAAACTGTGAACCTCTATATTTCCATATAGAGTACCTAGACTCAAGTATTTTGTTATAGCAAAATGGACTTATATGCATCCAGTGCAAAGGGCATGCATGCTACTGCTGGTATAATAAAGACATCTGTCTCTGGAGCAAAGCTTCAACTCACTGAGTGCCCATCTGAAAGTAATTTGGTTTCTCTAAGCTTGAAGTTCCTCTCTTGAAATGCAGTCTACTCCATGTGCAGATGGCCCTCTTCATGACTCCTTGTGACAACTGGAGCTTAGGGAACCAGCACAAAATTGATGGTACTCTGGCTACTGGTCTTGCTGGAAGTAATAAACTGTTCTTTTCTGACACAAGACAAGGGTCTTGTGTTTCCTACCAGCATCCTTGAAACTACAGCAGGCTAACTTGTTAGCTTGCAAGTAAGGTAAAAATCCCTTCATAATTCTTGACAATCTGCTTAGACAGAGGATGTAACACTTTTTCCCTGTGCTTATCTGAGCATAGAAAAAGGGAGTTAGAAAGATGACTGGACAGAAAGTAGAATTTTAATGAATCAAGTTGCATGATATAAGCATGGTAATACAAGTTTAATGGTATACAAGTTGCCTATTGCCACAGTGATGTAATAAACAACAATGAAATTTCAGTGACTACAATAAGCATGTATTTTACTCAAAAGTCTGAGAGTTTCAGCTGATCTGGAATGGGTTCACTCATTTTTTTTTTTTTTTTGGTAGCGAGTTTCAGGGGGGAGTTGATGGCTGTTGAATGACCTAGAACAGCTTCAGCTAGGATAGCTTTGGCATTTCTGATGCTGGAACCAGGGCTTTCTTATGGTGATGGCAGTGAACAAGAGCACACAAGCCCAATTGTAGTACTTTCCAAGTTCCAGCTTATGTCACATTCATTAATAACCCACTGGCCAAAGAAATCCCAACCCAGAACGAGCATTGATGAATGGGGCTAGAGTAAATTTCCTTCAATTGCACTTTCCTGCCCCATTGAACCTCTACCTTGAAAAGGAAGGGAAAAGAGAAGCGAGGGAGCAGAGGGCATTGCTCTGCATATTTTAGACTAGCCACAGTTCAACCTGTACTGGGTGAAGGAGGGAGAGTAGGTGATGAAAAAAGCAAGTTAACCTTGCAGAACCTGTAATCTGCTTAAGATATATGGGTTACATGGGTGATTAGAGAAAAATAAAACCATCTCATATTTATACTTTTCCTGAATCGCAATTCCTTAAAAAACCAAGTGCATAATAAAATATGCCAAATGTGTCATTTGAGTTGACCAATTAGTATTTAAGGAATATGGTGTTTATTTGTCCCCAAAATTTAGACCCAAAAGAAATGTTGAATGTTATGTGCAAATAAATTTTAAAAAATGAATACAAGGATTGATACTGTATTCTTTCATAGGAAATATCATTACTACAACATTAATAAAACATGACTAAATTTTTCCATTTAAAATCAAGTTTAGCCAGGCATGGTGGTGCATGCCAATAATCCCATTACTTGGGAAGTGGAGACAGGAGAATTGCAAGTTTAAAGCCAGCCTGGGCAATTTAGCTAGACACTGTCTCAAATGATAATAATAATAATAATAATAATAAGGCTTGCCAGTAATCCTAGTACTTGTGAGGCTGAGAAAGGAGGATCACAGGTTCAAGGCTAGTCTTTAGAAAATTTAGTGAGACCCTATTTCAAAACAAAAAATCAGAGGGCTAGGGGTATATTTCAGAGGTAGAATACCCCTGGGTTCAATCCCTAGTATCACAAATAAATTAAAATAAAAAGGGCTGAAGGTATAGCTCAGTAGTGGAGGACGCAGAGCACGTGCATGTGTGCATGCACACACACACACACACATACACACACACACACACACAATAAGTAAAATCAAGTTTATAGCCTTTCAAATATAAAATTGATATGTTCTCATTTATAGAAAAACTTGGAAATGCATTATATAAACTTCATCAGTAATCCCACAGCCCAGAAATAACATCTGTGACTATTTTGGTGTATTTTCATTTAATCTTTCTTCTCTTTGTGTGCATATGTTTCTGAAGATATTTTAAGGTTATATTGCATATCTGGCATTGTTTAACACAAAGTTATGTTAGTCATTTTTATATAACTAATAATTATTTGAGAAATTAATTTTAATTACTGTATAATGATCAACATATGAAGCACCACATTTCATTCAACAGTTCCCCTTTTGTTGTTCTACTCTTTCACCTCATAAGTAATGTCAACATGTACATTGTTTGCCATAAAATTTGGACACAACCTTTAATTTTATTTCTGTGGAACTACATTCCTAGAAGTGGAAATGTTAGATGAACAGGTTTTCTTTTTAAGGCTTTACATACTGTACATTGCTTTAAAGAAAGATGATGCCTATTTTAACTCCCAGGAACAAATATGAAAGAATATGTCATAGCACTACCATGAGAATAATTAGTCCAATTGAAAGGCAAAACAGATGGATCATTGCTTTTTGTCATTTTTGGTCTTCTAGGCATGTATTTTTGTGTGTGTGTATGGTACCAGGGATTGAACGCAGGGGCGTTCTACCTCTGCGCTACGCCCCTGGCCCTATTTTTTTTATACTTTATTTTGAAACCGGGTCTCACGAAGTTGCGGAGGGCCTCACTAAGTAGAGAGGGAGAGAGAGAGAGAGAGAGAGAGACAGACAGGGAGAGAGAGAGAGAGCGTGCGCGCGTGAGCTGAGGCTGGCCGGGAACCCGGATCTTCCGGTCTCCGCCTCCCAAAGTACTGGGATTACAAGCGTGCGTGCGCCACCACGCCCGGCCTAGGCATGTATTTTTAAATATATATTTAAGCCGGGCATGGTAGCACACGCTTGTAATCCCAGTACTTGGGAGGCTGAGACAGGAGGATCCGGGTTTGTGGCCAGCTTCAGCTACTTAGTGAGGCCCTCCGCAACTTAGTGAGACCCTGTTTCCAAATAAATAAAAAATAGGGCTGGGAGTGGAGCTCGGAGGTAGACTGCCCCTGGGTTCAACCCCTAGTTCCGCAAAAAATAAATAAATAAATAAAAATTTAAAAAAATATATATATATAAAATAGATGTGTGTGCCAGGCGTGGTGGCACATGCCTGTAATCCCAGTTCTTGAGAGGCTGAGACAGGAGGATTGCAGGTTTGAGGACAGCCTCAACAACTTAGCCAGACTCTTAGCAACCTAGCAAGACCCTGTTTCAAAACAAAATATAAAAGGGGCTAGGGGTAAAGCTTGGAGTTAGAAAGCCCCTGGGTTCAAACCCCAATCCCAAAACAAATTTTTTAAAAAAGTAGATATGTGTTTGTGTGTGTGTGTGTGTGTGTGTATGTATGCACATGTACCTTTTATCTCTGGAAATGTTAGTTCTTTTCTTACCACCACTGGCAGTTTTTAAAAGGTCATTATGTTAAGTTTTATTTTTCAGATTGATTAATAATCAGATTGTCTAATCTTATATTAAGAGCTCAGAAACCCCATGTCTTATGGAGGTCAGCATAATTTATGAATTTATTTAGGCTGTTGATGTAGTTTAGCCTAACAAATTGAAAGCATTAAGTTATAACCAGAGAATCTGGAGTTCAAAGTTATTTTTACCACTTACTGGTTCTATTTTGTGTCCATACTTAACTTCTTTGAGCCCAAATTAACTCAGTTACAAAATGAAGAGGATGATCCTTGTCTTCTAGGACTTTTGTGAGAATTAAATTAGGATAAGAGAATATAGTACCTAATAGTTATGTAACATTCTATCATTCTTCAGAATCAAACCATGAGATAGCTTTTAGATACACAATGGAAAACTGATTCATATGGAAAACATAATTGCTTTATGCTTTTATCAGTTTCTTTTTATTTCTATTTATTTATTTATTTATTTATTTATTTATTTATTTATTTTTGTGGTACCGGGGATTGAACCCAGGGGTGTTCTACCTCCGAGCTACACCCCCGGCCCTATTTTTTATCCTTTATTTTGAAACCGGGTCTCACGAAGTTAGTTTCTTTTTATTATATACTAGCTTTTTTTTATGGTAGCTGTTATGCTTCCTGTCAATAAAGGAGGTAAAAAGTCTCAAGTTAATATATGAAAAACCTCACTCTATAAACCACTTCCTATTCTTATTTCCTCTTTAATGGCTCTAAACTTTGACTCAAGTTTTTCTTTCTTTCTTCCCTGCTTGCTTACTTCTTCTTATTCATCACTCAATATTTTGCTCGATTCATTTTATTTACCAGCTAGAGTTTTTCTTCATCCTACTTTACTAATTAAACTAGAATCTCTGTCTCCAGATTGGCTTTCCACTCAACTGATTCTCACTGTAGAGAACTAATTTTCACTTCTCTTTTACAAATTCAAAGTAGCAATGAATTAACTGAATGAAGTGCCAGAATGAGTTCTTCAGATGGTGCTACTTGTAAGACATAATCTGCATTTCATATGAAAAAAATCAATTTGCTTTTACATAGAGAGAAACATTGTGTCTAAAACAATGCTGCTTTTTAGAACAGAGAGGGAGGGAGGGAGGGAGGGAGAGAGAGAGAGAGAGAGAGAGAGCGAGCAAGAGCGAGAGAGAGAGACGAGAGAGATACCACAGAAAGGTTAAGAATTGCATTTTGGATTTTTACTTCTGACATTATGCTTGACCAAATATTTTCTTTTGCAGAATATTTAGCTTCTGGACAGGGTATATTTTAGAGGAATTACTGGTTTTACAAATGATAGAGGAATTCTCTAAAAATAATCTCTGATGTTTAAAAACAAAGCTGGGAAGCTGGAACTAAAGCTTCTCATATATGCTTGAAATATTCCATAATATAAAAATTATCAATATAGTTGTGAAGGAGTTTGGGGGATAGGATGGGGAAGAGCTTAAATTAAATAAATGTTAATTTAATGATATTGCTATAGTGTCCTAGATTTTAGATTGGATGACATTAATGGGTATGTGTTAAATTATAACTTACTTCTTTATTACATGTATTACTTACTCTTATTTACAAAATTCAACACCCATTTGTGTTAAAAAAGAATTGAAGAAATTAGGTATGGAAAGAATCTACCTAACATCATGAAGTCAATATATGATAATCCCTAAGCTAATGTCATACTGAAGGGGAAAAACTGAAAGAATTCCCTTTAAATTCAGGAAAAAGACAAGGGTGCTCATGATCTCCACTCATATTCAATATAGTACTTGAAGTTCTAGCCAGAGCAATAAGATAAGGGAAGGAAATTAAAGGGATACAAATAGGAGAAAAAGAACTGAAATTATATTTGTTTGAGATGATATTATCCTATACTTAAAAGATCCAAAAAACTCAACCAGAAGCCTTCTGGAACTGATAAACAAATTCAGCAAGTAGCCAGATACAAAGTCAACTTACCAAAATATACAGCTTTTCCATACACCAACCATGAATCCACTGAAAAAGAAATTCAGAAAACAATTTCATTCACTATAACCTAAAATGAAATGAAATGAAATACTTAGGAATAAATCTAACCAAGGAGGTAAAGGACCTCTACAATGAAAATTATAGAACATTAAGAAAGAGAAATTGAAGAAGACCTTAGAAAATGGAAAGATCTCCCACATTCTTGGATAGGCAGAATAAATATTATCAAAATGGCCATACTACCAAAAGTGATCTATGGATTAAATGCAATAACTATCAAAATCCCAATGTTATTCTTCACAGAACTAGAAAAAACAGTCCTAAAATTTATGTGGATGAATCAAAGATAGAATACCCAAAGCAATGCTGAGCAATAAGAACCATGCTGGAGGCATCGCAATACTTGATTTCAAATTATACCACAGAGCTATAGTAACTAAAACAGCATGGTATTGAAACAAAAACAGACACATAGACCAATAGAATAGAATAGAAGATACAGAGGCAAATTCTTATACTTATAACCAGCTGATTTTTGATGAAGGAGCCAAAAACATATGCTGCAGAAAAGATAGCCTTTTCAACAAATGGTGTTGGGAAAAAAGGATATCCATATGTAGAAGAATGAAATAAGACACCAGTCTCTTGCCCTGCACAATACTCCATTCGAAATGGATCAAAGACCTAGAAATTAGACCAGAGACTTTTCAATTACTAGAAGAGGGCATAGGACCAATTCTCCAATATATAGGTACTGGTAGAGACTTCCTCAATATGATACTCAAAACTCAGGGAATAAAACCAAGAATTGAAAAATGGAATGGCATCAAATTAAAAAGCTTCTGCACAGCAAAGAAAACAAGAGTCTGAAGAGAGAGCCTACAGAATGGGAGAAAACTTTTGCCAGCTGCTTCTTCCATAGAGGACTAATATCTAGAATATATAAAGAGCTTAAAAAACTTTTTAAAAACTCAATAAAATCGGCACTAAATAGACATTTCTCAAAAGAAGAAATAAAAATGGCCAATAGATATATGAAAAAATGTTCAACATCATTAGCAGCCATGGAAATGCAAATCAAAACTACACTGAAATGCCATCTGACTGCGGTTAGAATGGCAGTCATCAAGAATACAAATAATAAATGCTGGTGAGAATGTGGGGAAATAGAAACTCTTATACACTGTTGGTGGGATTGTAAATCAGTATAACCACTATGGAGATAATTATGAGGTTCCTCAAGAGGATAGGAATAGAACCACCATATGATCTGGCCATACCACTCTCGATATCTTTCCAAAAGATAAAAGTCAGAATACTAGATTAAAGTCAGAATACTAGAGCAATACATGTATATCCATGTTTATAGTAGCCAAATTGTGGAACCAACCTAGGTGTCCTTTAACAGATAAATGGATAAAGCAAATGTGGCATATATACACAATGGAATTTTACTCAGACATAAAATCTTATTTATTTTTAAATGAAAAAATTAAATGTATGTTTCTGATGACTTTTTATTTTAAAATTTCAAATATAGAGAAAGATGAAAAATGATACAAAAAGCATTCATGTAACCCTTCACTACATTAAATAGTTATTAACATGCTGCAAAATTAAAAATATTGCTCTCTGTAAATACATATTTTGCCAAAATATTTGAAAGTCACCTTCATACATATGAAATTTACCTCCTAAATATATTAACATAGAACTTCTAAAAATAAGGATGTTCTAGCCGGGCGTGGTGGCACACACTTGTAATCCCAGTACTTGGGAGGCTGAGACTAGAGGATCGCAGGTTCGTAGCCAGACTCAGCTACTTAGTGAGGCCCTCCACAACTTAGTGAGACCCTGTTTCAAAATAAAGAATAAAAAATAGGGCTGGGGTATAGCTCAGAAGTAGAATGCCCCTGGGTTCCATCCCCAGTACTGCAAAAAAAAAAAAAAAAAGAATAAGGATGTTCTATTTAATCACAATGCCATTATTACACCCTATGTCCAACTGGGACAGATCAGCCACAGAGAGTAGATGATATTGTTGGGCACCAGGAAGATGCTTCCACTTTACAAAGTCACACATTCCTAAAGTCTGTTCTAAGTACCACACTTAGGTTACAGGACTAAGTCAAATCAGCCAGGAGGTTTTTCATTTAATTTCGTTTTGTTAAATCTCAGCCTTACATAACAGCTTGGGAGGAATTTTTAACACTGTTTAATGCTTACTCAGCTTGCATGTGAACTTCTGTTTGCTTTTTGTACACATTTTAACCAATGATGGGATATTTACTATCACTCAAAGACAAAATTACTGAATTACTGAATATTGTTGAATGGCAAAAAATATTGTGGGAACAGCGTATACAGAGAACACAGAAAACAGGGTCACTGAAAAGTGTTAATTATAGGAAAACAAATTTTGCTATTTCATTGAGTGTCATTGTATATTTTTAAATTGGTTTAATTTCCATTTTTAAAGATAAAAACTTTTTTTTACTCTTCTTTCACTGAAAAAGAGCTCCAATTATCAGAAACATGAATAGCAATTTACACAACAATAACCCTCTTGGCATTAGAAAAGCTTGGCATTTAATTTTATTAAAAAGTTTTGGGTCAGGCATGGTGCCACACCCTTGTAATCCCAGTACTTGGGAGGCTGAGACCAGAGGATCCAGGTTCACAGTCAGCCTCAGCTACTAAGTGAGGCCCTCTGCAAGTTAGTGAGACCCTGTTTCTAAATAAGGAATAAAAAATAGGGCTGGGGGTGTAGCTCAGAGGTAGAATACTCTGGGTTCAATCCCCGGTACCGCAAAAAAAAAGTTTTGGGTTCTATAGAGTATATTCATGCTTTTAATATTTTGTAGTCTTCCCATTATTTTCTGAAACCTAAATTTGAGAATGTCATATACTATCATGTTCCTACTCAGCATGACTAAAAAGACCTCTTAAGTTTTAGTATTTGATCTGATCTCATTTCCCAATGGCACTATCTGCCACTTTCTGGAATTTACTAGCCATTGAAGTTGGTCTTTTCAAAATCCCCCAGTTTTTTTTTCTTCAAGGTTGAAGAAACTTTTTTTAAATTTTTAATTTTTTAACATGCTTTTATTGGTGCACTGTAGTCTCACATCACAATGAATATCAATTTGATGTTAACATACATGCACACAGCTCTTAGTGGCCCCCCCCCACCTTCTCACCCATATGAAGTACCAAGAATGATGTTGGTATATTCTCATATGTACATATTGTTTATGATAGTGATTCCATTGATTCACTTCTTTCTTGCCCTTCCCATTCCCCTGTACCACTTCCCTTGTTCCACTGAGGGTTCTCCATTATCATCCCGAGTCCCTTTTGTGTCCCCACTTCTTTTTTTGAGATTGGCTAATCTCATTTAACATAATGTTCTCCAGATCCTTCCATTTTCTTGTAAATGATGTTATTTTGTTTTTCTTTATAATTCCATTGTGTGTATTTCCCATAATTTTGAAATCCATTCATCTGTTGATGGACATCTAGGTTGGTTCCATAATTTGGCCACTGTGAATTGTGCTGCTATGAACATGGGTATGCATATATTACTGTAGTTTTCTAGTTTCAATCCCTTTGGTATGATACCCAGTAGTGGTTTAGCCGGATCATATGGTGGATCCATTCCCAGTTTTCTGAGGAATCTCCACACTGATCTCCATAGCGGTTGAACTAGTTTGCATAGCGGTTGAACTAGTTTGCAATCCCACCAACAGTGTAGAAGAGTCCCAATTTCCTCACATCCTCACCAACATTTGTTGTTGTTTGACTTCTTAATGATTGCCATTCTAGTTGGGGTTAGATGAAATCTTAGAGTAGTTTTGATTTGCATCTCCCTGATTGCTAATGATGTTGAACATTTTTTCATGTATCTATTGGCCATTGTATCTCTTCTTTCGTGAAGTGTCTATTCATTTCAGATGCCCACTTCTTGATCGAATTATTTGTTTTTTTAGTGTAAAGTCTTTTAAGTTCTTTGTATATCCTAGATATTAGACCTCTGTCAGAGGGATAGCTTGCAAAGATCTTCTCCCCTTCCATAGGCTTTTTCTTTAGGCTCTTGATGGTTTCCTTTGATGAGCAGAAGCTTTGTAGCTTAATGCTATCCCACTTATTAATTCTTGTTTTAATTTCCTGTGCTTTGGAGGTCTTGTTGAGGAAGTTTCTACCTGTGCCTATATGATGGAGTGTTGAACCTATGCTTTCTAATAATTTCACCGTCTCTGGTCTAAATTCCAGGTCTTTGATCCATCTCGAGTTGACTCTTGTGCAGGATGAAAGGTAAGGATGTAGTTCCATTTTTCTATAGGTAGATAACCAATTTTCCCAGCACCATTTGTTGAAAACACTGGCCTTTCTCAAGTGTATGTGTTTGGCACCTTTGTCGAAAGTCAATTGGCTATAAGTTTGTAAACTTGTTTCTGTATCTTCTGTTCTGTTCCACTGGTCTATGTGTCTGTTTTTGTGCCAATACCATGCTGATTTTATTACTATAGCTCTGTAGTATAATTTGAAGTCAGGAATTGTGATGCTTCCTGCATGGTTCTTATTGCTGAGAATTACTTTGGCTATTCTGGGTCTTTTGTTTCTCCATATGAAATTAATGACTGATTTTTCTAGATCTGTGAAAAATGATGTTGGTATTTTGATAGGGATTGCATGGACTCTGTAGATCATTTTTGACAGAATGGCCATTTTGATAATATTTATTCTGCTTATCCAAGAGCCGGGGAGATCTTTCCATCTTCTAAGATCTTCTTTGATTTCTTTCTTCAATGTTCTATAGTTTTCATTGTAGAGGTCTTTTACCTCTTTGGTTAAGTTCATTCCTAGGTATTTGATTGGTTTTGATGTTATATGAATGGAATTGTTTTCTGGATTTCTTTCTCGGTGGATTCATGGTTGGCATATATGAAAGCTACTGATTTTTTTAGGTTGACCTTGTATCCTGCTACTTTGCTGAATTTGTTAATCAGCTCTAGTAGACTATTGGTTGAGTTCTTTAGGTCTTCTAGATATAGAATCATATCATCTGAAAATAAAGATAATTTTAATTCTTCTTTTCTTGTTTGAATTCCTTTGATATCATTCTCTTGTCTTATTTCTCTGGCAAGAGTTTCAAGGACTATGTTGAAAAGGAGTGGTGATAGTGGGCATCCTTGTCTTGTTCCTGATTTTAAGGGGAATTCTGGCAATTTTTCCCCATTCAATATGATGTTGGCTTTAGGTTTCTAATATATTGACTTAATGATGTTGAGATATGTTCCTTCTATTCTGATTTTCTGTAGAGTTCTTAACACGAATGGGTGTTGAATTTTGTCAAATGCTTTTTCTGCATCTATTGAAATGATCTTGTGATTCTTGTTTTTAGCTCGATTTATGTGGTGAATAACATGTATTGTTTTGCGTATGTTGAACCAGCCTTGTTTTCCTGGGATGAAACCAACTTGGTCATGGTGTATGGTTTTCTCATTATGGTTTTGAATGTGTGTGGCTAGTATTTTATTTAGAATTTTTGCATCTGTGTTCATTAATGATATTGGTCTGTAATTTTCTTTTCTTGAGGTATCTTTATTTGGCTTTGGTATTAATGTGATGTTGGCCTTGTAAAAAGAATTTGGAAGAATTCCATCTCTTTTAATTTCACAGAATAGCTTGTGAAGTATTGGTTTTAGTTCTTCTGTAAACATTTTGTAAAATTTGGCTGGAAAACCATCTGGACTTGGGCTTTTCTTTGATGGCAGACTTTTTATTGCTGTTTCTATCTCTGTGCTTGCTATTGGTTGATTCAGGTTTTCTATAGCCTCTTGGTTCAATTTAGGTGGGTTGTATGTGTCTAGAAATCTTTCAATTTCTTCCATGTTTTCCACTTTATTGGAATATAAGTTTTTAAAGTAGTTTCTTATGATCCTCTGGATTTCTCCACTATCTGCGGTGATGTCCCCTTTTTCATTTCTGATTTTGGTAATTTGGGTTGATTCTTTCCTTCTTTTTGTTAAGTTAGGTAGTGGTTTGTCAATCTTGTTAATTTTCTCAAAGAACCAGCTTCTTGTTTTGTTGATTCTTTGTATTGTTTTTTTTTTATTCTCTATTTCATTAATTTCTGCTCTGATTTTAGTTTTCTCCTGCCTTCTACTGACTTTGGGCTTCGCCTCTTCCTGTTTTTCAAGATCCTTGAGGTGTGTCATTAGGTTATTTATTTGGGTGTTTTCTGTTTTTCTTATGTGGGTACTCAGTGCTATAAAATTTCCTCTTAACACCACCTTCAAAGTGTCCCATAGATTTTGGTACGTCGTGTCTCTATTTTCGTTTAATTCCAGGAATTTTTTATTTCTCCCCTTATTTCTTTTCTGATCCAGTCCTCATTCAGAAGTGTATCATTCAGTCTCCATGTACTTATGTGATTACTTTTGGTCTTCCTGTTGTTAATTTCCAGTTTCATTCCATTGTGATCTGAGAAGATGCAGGGAATTATATCACATCTTCTGAATTTGCTGGTGCTTGCTTTGTGACCCAGGATGTGGTCTATTTTGGAGAATGTTCCGTGGGCAGCTGAGAAAAATGTGTATTCAGGTGTTGCTGGTTGAAATAATCTGTATGTGTCTATTAGATGCATTTGGTCTATAGCTTTCCCAATATGCAGAAGAAATAAATTCTTTTTTTTTTTTTTTGTGAAGACACAGAGAAGAATCTGAACCAACAGGCTTTGCCAAGTTCCCCTCGGTGTATTGCTGTCACATGATACCATTTGTCTTTCAGTCATATTTCTCCACAGCAGTCCACTTTTGATCAAACCAAAGCATAAAGTACACAGTTGTCCCCACTTATTTGGGTCTTCACTTTCAAAGGCTCTAATGTCATCAAAATTTTGTATTAAATAAATGTGTACGCTTTTCTCTTTTAAATCTCTCTTTCATTATAGCAACCTTGGCCAAGAACCTAGTGATTAATGTGAGAAAAGATTTCTTCTCCCTTATAACAAAGTAACTACTTTATTGGGGTTTCTCTATACAGGGTTTCCATGGAAAATCATTATGTTTGAAGAATGATTCCATGTTAGTTTTTTTTTTTAAGTGCAAAAACCTCTTGTGTAGAGAAAAGAAAATGAACTCTGGAGTCAGAGAGATCTTATGTGGCATTAACACTCCACTACTCATTAGTGGGGTAACCTTGGTGACTCACTGAGTGTCTCTGACCTTAGTTTCCCATTTGTAATATTGGTTGAATAGTACCTAACTGATAGGATCGTTGTGAAGATTAAACAGGATTCTGTGTACAACGTGTCTGCCTTGTTAATAGATGTTTTAAATACTTGCTTCCCTTTCGATTAACAATGTGTTTATATCTCCCATTATACAGGCAGGGAGAGAGATGACGTAGCACAATATCTGGCCCAGATGAGGCATTCAATAAATGTTTGGTGAATGAGTTAATAGTTCTGATTTCCTTCCAAATTGCTTTGGGAATTCATGGATTTTTACCTGATTTAAGTGAATAAGGTCTCCCATTCTCCCCCCTGACCTGCCCAAACCCACACACTGGGGATCTGGCATAGAGCCTTGTACACACTAGGTAAGCACTGTACTACTGTGCCCAATCCCACACACTGGGGATGCAACATAGGGCCTTGCTCATGCTGGGTAAGCACTGTACCACTGAACTACATCCCCAGCCCAGATTAAGTGAATAATTCTGCATTCAAACCAGATATACACCTGATTCAAATGGAAAATTGAATGAGGTTGTAGCTATTTCACCTTCTCTCTCATCCTCAACATTTTTTTTTCTTTTTGCATTCCATATATTTACACTTTCTAGAATCCTAAGTGGATATTTGAGGTAAAAAAGTATTGTTTCTTCATATATGTGCCCATTTTATTTATCTTACCGTTCTATTTAGACCATCTTGCTCTATGGAGTTTCAGAACACATCCTCCTCAGTTTCATCATGATTACTTTTCAAATAAAAGTAATTTGTTGAGCATCTCTCTATAGGTACCTCCAGGGCCAAGGATGTAGCTGAGTGGTAGACCATTTGCCCTGGGTTTGATCCCCAGCATCTCAAAACAAAAATAAAAAGAAGCTGTTCAGGCACTGGTGTTCCCTCTCTTGAAATTAACCAGGCTCAATGGTGACTTGCTAAGTTATGAAAGGCATTAGATCCCATAGGTATGCTTAGAAAACAAGAATATTACAATCTTAATTATTGCTATGGAAAATCCATAAAAGATAAATGAATGTTGGTTGGGTAATGGCTTTTTATTCAACAAAGGATGAGATATATTTTATGGGAGAAGAGAGGTTTTTTTTTCATTGCTAATTAAAAGTTTTTGTATGTTCAAATTTAAAGTTATTGTCTAAGAAAGTACAATAATTATTTCAAGTTTTTATTTTTCTCTTCTAGAGAATTTTATTAACCATGAAAAGATCTCTCTGGGCAATGCTTTTGATCCTGAACAAAGCTAGACATATATATATATATAATTTACGAAATTTTTATATTGTAATAAATAAATAAAAGAAGATAATCATGTAACTTCTTCAAAAGTAGTCATGTGAGCTAGGGTACAATTGTAAAGTAACTTTTTTTTTTTTTGTGGTACTAGGGATTGAACCCAGGGGCGTTTTACCTCCAAGCTACACCCCTGGCCCTATTTTTTATACTTTATTTTGAAACCGGGTCTCACAAAGTTGCGGAGGGCCTCACTAAGTAGCTGAGGCTGGCCGCGAACCCGGATCCTCTGGTCTCCACCTCCCAACTACTGGGAGTACAAGCGTGAGTCACCACGCCCAGCGTAAAGTAACTTTTAAATCCTTTTGGAAGTTAAAGTGCAGAGGAGGATCTGGCTTTACCTGGAATACTCAGTAATACAGGGTTCATGTTTAGATGGAGTTTTGAAGAATTAATAGGACGTTGTATGGTGAGGAAGTAGCTAAACCATTTCAAGTAGGGAGGCTAGCCTCTATAAATTGATGTTTGTGATTGCCTCACATTGTTGAAAATAGCTATTAGGATGGTTGTTATTCTTTGCTCTTCTAGGAAATGACCATGTGAAGAAACTGAAAAGAATCCTAAGTGGATATTTGAGGTAACTTCATTAACTTTGTATTCCCTCCTGTAATAGGCCATCCAGCAAAATAGTCTAGTAAAGTTCTAGGTTGCTACTTGAATATTTCTTTTCTTTTCTTTTTTTTTTTTTGTGGTACCGGGGATTGAACCCAGGAGCGTTCTACCTCCGAGCTACATCCCCGGCCCTATTTTCTATACTTTATTTTGAAACCGGGTCTCACAAAGTTGCAGAGGGCCTCAC